>ML373274.1:85955-116087 GCA_005239525.1 Nicotiana knightiana | reverse complement strand
TATATATATATACATATATATATGTTATGAGTAGACTGTGGTCCTGTTCTGATCACAGTATATTCATCAGTAAAGGCTTGTAGACATATCCTGTCAGTTAGTGCAGTATGTTAGGCTTGTAGGCTTTTTATGTATATTTTGTTGGTTTGCCAGTTGTAGTAGCTATGACGGCCTTGTCAGCCCAATATTATATTAATTTTTAGTCAGAATTTGCAATTATCTTGCAATGTGGCCCATGGCCAAAGTATGACGTTATTCAGAGTTCCTTAGTCGCAAGTTGGTACGCAAGATTAGGTGAGGCACCGGGTGCTGGTCTCGCCCCCTAAGTTTGGGGTGTGACAAAAGTGGTATCAGAGAAGTTCTGTCCTAGGTAATCTACAAGTCGTATCTAGTAGAGTCTTGTTTATGGGTGTGTTGTGCACCACACTTATAAGCATGAGGCTACAGGGCATTTAGGATTTTCACTCTTTCTTCCTACTCTAGATCGTGTGGTAGAGCTTAGTTGTAAGAACTCAATTTCCTAAACTCTATCTTACTTATAGTACGACGATATCTACATCAAGAAATACGGTTGGTAAGAGATATAGATGTGGAAGAGTTGAGTCAGAGGAACTCAATTTTTGCACCATGCTTATGATGGATAAATGTGAGATATTCAGCAAATCATGTATATACTAAGATGTGTAAGCTTATTGATAAGGATCCCTAAGGCAAGAATGCTTATCCACTCTTACGGTAAAAAGGAGTAAGGAGGGAGACACAAGTTTTAGCAAGTAAAAGGAGCAAGGTGAAGAAGGTTAAGACACCCAGTTAATGAAGATTACCAGAATTACAGTTCCGACAGAAAAATATAAGCATTGTGAGTTACCCTCAACAGTAACAAAAGTATGTATAATTGGCCACACCTGTCTCAATTATACCCTATTGGGGGCTAATAGATGTAGATTAAGAAAATGACGGGATATCAGGATCCGGCTGGGGTTAGAGTAACCCAAATTAGGTGATGGATTGGTAGAGTTAGTTGAAATTTCCGAAGGATAGTGCAAATGTGGTAATAGATATACTTGTGAGACATCTAGATGGTGCAATCTAAAATAGTACAGCTAGATATGAGTGCTACAAATATAGGCACCGGAAGCCTGGAAAGGATAAAATTATCTTAGTATGACTCTCGTCCCTAGTAGAGATATAATGCTAGGCAACCCGAAGATCAGTGGATGGAGCAAAGTGGAGCTAATGAAGCATTAAGAGTAAGATGTGATACATGGATGACAATGGTAGGCCAAAAAGATGACAGTATTACAGAGTCTATAGTCAAAGTGAAGGAAAAGACGAGAAGTGACAGGCCTTGAGACAACAAGAGAGTATAGGCTATAAAGTCATATCCTCATTTCAAAAAAATAAGTTCGCGATTCTAACGTGATTACCAGAAGGAAAAGTTAGACCCCAGAGTACTAGAAATCAGTATGGGCTGGTGAACAAGATAAGCTAAACATGAATTAGGGACTGAGTGAGTTGATAATGGTCGACATCATGAGAATTTCATATTGCGTTCCGGCAATAATAGAATGGACCACAGAAGAAGATTCATGAGAAGTTCTGAGAATGGTTATTCAAGAAGACGCTTCCCTAATGTAAGCAATGTGAGCAAAGTTAAGCTTAATGGGACTATATATGCTAGTTACACTAAGTATCACCCTCGCGAGTAAGGAAATTTATTATCCTTGGTACAGAAGGATCACTGCAAGGCGAGTAAAGGTCATCGATAGTGTGAGAAGACGCCAATGATGAAGAGGTAAAACATCTATAGGTAGATCATTATAGCGCTAAATATTAGTGCTTCCCTAAAGGGGGGAATATGGAGTGATGTGACATTAAGTCGGAATTAACTGGTTGTAGTAACTATGGAATAATAAAGGAAGAATGCGATAAGACTGAGAAAGGGATAAGATTTCACTTATCCAAATCCTACAGGTATGCTACAATTCCAGAACATTATGCAAACACGACGTCAAAGAGAGGAAGTAAGGGTTCCTGCCTGAGATGTTATTGATTAATAAGGAGCCAGTACGAGAGGTAAGTTAAGACAAAGGAAATAACCCAAGAAAGATTACGCGGAATATCGATACAGGAATGGACCAACGAGTAGTTAGTAGTTGATTCAAGAAGAGCCTAGTTATGGCCAGACAAGAGGATGCAAACAAATCAACAGATCGTGCAAGATAAACAAAGGGAACCCCAACATGGGGAATTCAACCTCGCAATTATGACATCGTGATCCTTGAGAAATATTCAGATAGGAGTTGGGGGTAGATAAAGATATCGTATGAGTGTTACAGAAATAAAAGAGAGTACCACTGGGAAGTCAGCCAAAATATTAGTTCAGAAGCAGCCCTACAGGCACAAGGGCGTGGAGATAAGTAACTACGGGTAATTATAGGCGAGGAAGAACATCAAAAATTCCATCAAGTATACGATGTGATAAGCTCGCAACCTTACAAGAGTCATAGGATCCTCCCTAAGTACTACAATGAAAGACTAGCTGAGAAAATAAGAAAGAAGGCTTCAACCTAAGCTCAGTAACCTAAGGAGGAAATGATTGTGTAACAACAGTCTCACTATAAAATTGTATGCACTCCAAAAGAAAGTGGCACCTATCGTGGCTAATGAATAGGAAGTAAAAAATCAGAAGTGATATTCAAGATCATATGAGTTGTATGGAATTCCAATGTGTGTGGGAAATAAGGTAAGCTAAGTATGCATTCAACAAGGGGACAGAAAGACCAGGAAAAGTAATTGCTGACATTTAAAAAAAAAGAGCTGAGAAGGAACGAAAAGAATTATTTGATTAACGACCAGAGTACGTTATGAACGCACTTAAGAGTTTGGAGTTTTATACATATAGCATATATGTTGAAAATCATACAGACATAAACGACTCCAGTATAAGTTTAAAAGGAATAATTGAGCTCCAAGCATAGACAAAGGATTGAGTCGTTAGAAGATTGTATCGTGGATGTTTCATAATGCCCATGAAAGGCTAAAGTAATAACTAATACCAGGAGCCACAGATCGGAAGATAGCTTAAGCCTACATAAAGGTTGATCAGAGGGAGAAGGAAACTAAAGAGTTACACCAACTAAGTAAATCAGGAGTCTGATTATTGGACCCAGAAGATTATATACCTCATGATTGAGAACATTATAGGATCACTCTTAAATATCAGAGGTACAAGGGAGATATTACAGTAGCCATATTCTATAAGGGCATCAGAAGAATACCAGCCTCATAAGAAGTCAGTATGAAGCTCTCACGGGATTATGTATACATCAGAGGTGCAAGTATGATAATAAAGCTTCAAGTTATGGATGTGAATTATATCTATGTGGAAGGAAGATCATGAAAGAGATACAAGATGTGATGTAAGATTTTAAGGTAAGTAAGGCAAAGGTGAACAAGGTACGCGATACTCAAATGTAGGAGCTTGTGAATAGTCCATACTTTGGATAGAAAGCTGGAAGCGCGTGGATTCAGTATCCAGGAATGATAGCAGCGTCGTCAGTGGCATGTCTTCCAGCCTATGGTTTCTAGTTACCAAGGGATCTAGTTGAGAGAGTAAAAGAAGAGTTAGAGACAATGTGATGTCTCTCTCTTGATGTTCTAGAAAAGTGTAAGGAAATCGGTCGCAAGCTAAAGTATGGTAAGTGACAAGGTTTTAAGAAGACAGGAGTAAGGATAAGAAAAGGGCAAGTGAGAAGGTGACGAAAATGGATGAGTCCTCGGGATTAAGCCCGTGAAAACAAGGAAGTTGGTGGTTTCTCTAAGTTATAGAAAGCATAGTATAGCCTGAATAAACTCAAAGAAGCCTAAGACTAATAGCATTTAGAAGAGATGGAATGATGCCTTGGTAGTATAATAAAGATGTAATTATGATTGATAAAGGATGATGTCCGAGCGAAGAACTTCAGTACACCTATAGATGCCCAAAGAGGCATCCTATAAAGCCTTGTATATGTTTACAAAGTAAGGCCTAGAGATTGGCTAAAAGCTGGAGGGAAAAGGAGAGAAGAGTCGCATAGGAACACTTACAAGGTCAGTATCGTAGAGGCTGCATGATAGAAGGTAGCAACAATTACGAGATTGGAAGGAATTTGATCACAAGTCATGGCGTGGGAAAGAGGCCTAAAGGGGGGAATGCCCTGGACTTTGGATTTATTCAAAGAACAACTGATTAAATGACAAAGAGAGTATTGAGGTATTTACAAGAGCTATAAGTTATGAAAATGATAAGAGCATCAGTCAACATTCGAGGACGAATGTTCCAAAGGGGGGAATGATGTTACGACCCGCAATATTACGTCGATATTACGTCCCGCAGTATTATATTACGATGATGTTACGCCTTGCAATACTATATTACGATGATATTACGCTTCGCAGTATTAAATTACGATGATGTTGCACCCTGTAGTATTGTACGTTAAATTTGTCGTAAGGTAATTGACATCAGTCCTAGGAAAATATTATTTGGAGACAATAAGGATTATGCTATTTCAAATAAGTGATGAGTAAATTCGTGAAGATGAGAGGGTAAGTAAATCGAAGGAAATGAATTTCATCGAGGTTTGTCATATTGGGATAAAATGCGGCCCGAGCTAAAATACCCGGTATTTATGGACTAGTGCCCATACAAGGTACCACATGACCATGATAGTAAGATGTATAAGGTGTGTTAAAAGTAAGTAGTATATTAAGTAATTTGATATAATTCTTAATTATGTGGATAATTAGTTAAATAATGGGTTTGTGGGGAATTAATAAGTGATTAAGGAGTGGTGGATGGTTAACTGAGATCTTTGGGATAAAAACTAAGGAAAGCTAACGTGGCAGCAAAATCTTGTCTAAATTATGACTCTTATCTATGGTTGAAAATGTGGCACATTTTAGTGGTATATAACTTATTCATATCATTTAAAGACCATTTTAGCAGTATATGGCTTAGCTTAGTCACACCATTTTTAAAGACCAAAACTTATCTAATTCAAAAGAAAGATCTTCCATCAAATTGATAGGTAATGGAGATTCACGCAAGAATTCAAGAGTTCAAACCGAAAAATTCCTTTGCACCTTAGCCAACGTGAATTCTTATTAACTTCCTACAGATTCCTACAAAAAGAACTACAACCAGACATGATTTCTTCACTTCTAACACTATAACGAGGTTTCTTCAACCAATAAGATTTCTTAGCACAGTAGCAACGTGGAATTTTGTGATTCTAAGGGAGTACGGTGCAACCTTTTCCAAGAATATCATACGGATTTTTACCTACTCCAGGTATGTTAAGGCTAAGCCCTTCCTTCATTTTGGCATGATTTCGTAATTACACGAATTTGATAACGAGGCATAAAGAGAAATTCATATTCCAGAATTTACGTATATTTTCCTAGTCTTGTAAGTCAGAATATTCTCCTTATCGGGACTTCATATTCAATTGAGTATTTCTTTTTTCCAGTCAAGAGAGTAGAGAGTCTATATATACAATATTACAGTATTTTCATTACCATCGAGCTATAATCGATGGGCAGGCCCATATTGGGCAACCTCTGATCAGATGGTAAGTTATATGTTGAGCCTACTGTGGCCGAGCGCCTATGAGCGAGCCCAGTTGGTCGAGATACAGAGTCTAGTATAGCCGAGCGCCTATGAGTGAGCCTACTATGTCAGATCAGTTTTATATATATATATATACCGAGCCTTATAGGGTTGGAAAGTTATACTATATTGAGAGAGTTGAGTCAGTCTCAGCAGGTAAGCATATCTTCAGATTATCTTTGACTTATAGTTGCTTTCACTTATTATATTATCAGTTCAGTTTCAGCTTTTAGTATATTGACTTACATACTCGGTACATTATTTTGTACTGCCGTCCCTTTTTAGGGGGTGCTGCATTTCATGCAGGCAGGTTCAGGCAGACAGACGGGTAAACCTTCTCATTAAGTGTTGCCCGAGTTCAGCTTGATAGGTAAGCTCCATGCCTTTTGGAGTTGCCGGGTCTAGAGCTTTATGTACATCTTATATATATATATATATATGTGTGTGTGTGTGTGTGTGTGTATGTTATAAGTAGATTGTGACCCTGTTCCGATCATAGTATATCCATCAATAGAGGCTTGTAGCCATATCTGTCAGTTAGTGCAGTATGTTGGGCTCGTAGGCCTTTTATGTATATTTTGTTTGTTTGCCAGCTGTAATAGTTATGACGGCCTTGTCAGCCCAACATTATATTAATGTTTAGTCAGCATTTGCAATTGTCTTGTAATGTGGCCCATGGACAAAGTATGATGTTATATGTTCAGAGTTACTTAGTCGCAAGTTGGTACGCAAGATTAGGTGAGGCACCGGGTGCCGGTATCGCCCCCAGGTTCGAGGCGTGACAAAGGTTGACCTAGGGATGACACATGTAAAGAGGAAAAGGTTACTTAAGACCTTATATCACTTTCTTGGCTTTTATGAAGGAAAATAACTATGTTGAAATAGTAACTTATATATCTATAGATGCAACGTAAGATAATTTATTGTTATATCAGCAAGGACACTACATTTTTAAGAAAGTACAATGCAATTTTTTACAAGCTCAATATACGGGTTCTGCGCACCACCTCGATCTCGTTATTCCTTTGGCACGTTGGTTAATCCGGGTTTTCTTTGATGTGAAGTAAGGTGTAATAAGAGTATTTCTTAGAAAATAAGGTAAATATTGTCCACTCCTTGGTATATTTAAATTCGTCTAGGTCTTATCTAAATTGTGGGATGAGAATTATGGTGTTAATAGCGAGAAATCGTACTTTGACATTGTTGAGTATCGACTATTCGGTAATTTTCTAAGTTGTGTTACGGCTGTAAATTGTTGGAGTAACTTGAGTAGATACTTGGTGTAGTCATTGATATGTGTTTTGAAGGAAATAAAAGATTGGAGAAGTATGGATAATCGTATCCGAGCTTTTCGCTCGTTGTATCGTTATTTGGGTTGTAAACTTGTTATAGGAGCTGCTGGGTGTGTTGTTGTATACCCTTCTTATGGTAGGCTTGAGGGAATGATAAGAATAGGGGAAATACTATCCATTTCATTGTAGGATAGGCTATCATCCATTATGCGATTAAGAGAATTGTTTGTACGGTTGACAATAATATTATTCTTGTTATTGTATAGATCGTGAAGCAGATATGAGTTGAGCTCTTGAGCCAGTGGGTTAAGACCAGGTATGTTAGGCTAATTCTTTCTTATTTTTGCATGATCCAAGTAACAAAATGTAAATGCAATGTTATTCCATAAGTGGTTTTAATTTTAGTAGTTAAGGATGTCTTTGTTATTCATTCCTGTAAAATGATATTCAAGCATGTCTAAGTATGTTCCTATGTCTGTATTGAGGCATACGATAAAGATGTTAAAGTTCATAATGTAGTGTTACATGCATCTTCATTCACCACCGAGCTACGGCTGGTTGGGAAGTCACGAATCTTCATTTACCACCGAGCTACAGTCGGTTGGGTAGTCATGCATCTCTATTTACCACCGAGCTACGGCCGACTGGGCCATCATGCATCCTCATTTAACACCGAGCTACGGTCGGTTGGGAAGTCATGCATCTTCATTTAACACCATGCTACGGTCGGTCGGGAAGTCATTCATTTACCATCGTGCTACGGTCGATCGGGAAATCATGCATTTACCACCGTGCTACGGTCGGTCGGGCAGTCATGCATTTACCATTGTGCTACGGTCAGTCGGGCAGTCATGCATTTACCATCGTGTTGTGGCCGGTCGGGAAGTCATGCATTTACCATCGTGTTACGGCCAGTTGGGCAGTCATTCATTTACCACCGAGTTATGTCTAGTTGGGCAGTCATGCATTTACCATCGAGTGTCACGACATGGAATTCTGACCTTCGGGATCGTGGCGCCTAACATTTCACTTGCTAGGCAAGCCAACGTTAGAGGATTCTTAAAGCCAACTTTAGTCAATTTCAATAACAGAAACAATTAAGCTAAATAGAAGCTAAAACTGATTTGTGGAATAACATAAAACCCATAATATCTGATACATTTCGGATCCAGAGTCACAACTCACGAGCTTCTAATATTTACTACAAACAGAGTCTGAAAGAAAATACAATTTTTCTCAATGAAAATAAACAGTAAAATAAGGAAACTAGGAAGGGACTCCAAGGTCTGCGGACGCCGGCAGATCTACCTTGAGTCTCCGACAAGCAAGTCCAACTGCCAACCTCACGATCAGCAATGGCCGGTACCAAAATCTACACAAGAAGTGCAGAGTGTAGTATGAGTACAACCGACCCTATGTACTCGTAATCTCGAGCCTAACCTCGACTAAGTATTGACGAGGCTATAACAAGACACTCGCATAATAAACCTGTGCAGATAATAGTGCATGTACAAGATAACAACAAGTAACAGCTAAACATGTACTATTAGGAGGGGGACATGCTATAAGGGCACAGGATATAAGAGATACAGCGGAAATGATAACCAGAACAGTCAACATGCCTTTAACCAGTGAAAACAACTAAACAAAATGAAGAAAATTGCACGGCATCACCCTTCGTTCTTTTACTCTCAACCTCATAATGAAACAATAATACTGCACGACATCACCCTTCGTGGTTTTACTTTTCAGGCTCACTATATAAATCAATAGATACGGCACGTCATCATCCTTCGTGCATTAACTCTCATAACATGGCACGGCATCACCCTTCGTGCATTAACGCTCACAATATGGCATGACATCACCCTTCGTGCATTAACACTCACAATATGGCACGACATCACCCTTCATGCATTAACACTCTCCCTTACCACATAACAACGAACAAGTAATAGCAGGGAGATAGAATCAACAAGAACAAGCCTTACTTCAACAATGGTTCCCCAATACCAATTCCAACTTTGGAATTAATACTTAATTATCACAAAAGCCCGTAAACACGATAAGAATGATCAATTTACTAAGTAACTAGTCTAAGCATGGATAACAAGATCAAAGTAAGCAATAAACTACACGGAACAAGTCTCACCCGCATGATTTAACCCGACAACAACGCATAAGTACTCGTCACCTCACATATACGTTGTACCCAACATCTAAACATGTAGAAAATAGACAAACAAATCCTAATCTCAAGTCAAGTTTAACCATGATACTTACCTCGCTCCAAAAGGTCCACTCAAAGCTCAATCACAGCTTTACCTTTCAAACAAGCCTCCGAACAAATAGAATCTAGCAAATTACCAGCCAAACGATTCAAATTAAGCCTTAGGAACTACTCACGATTGTAAAGGATTCAATTTAGGCAATTATTGAAAAGGTCAACAAAAGTCAACCCTCCCGGCCCGCTTGGTCCTATCCTGAAGTTCGGGCCAAAACCCGATTTCCTATTCACCCCCGAGTCCGGTTATATAATTTATTTTGGAATCCGACCTCAATTTGAGGTCTAAATACCCATTTTACAAAAATTCCTAATTCTACCCAAAACCCCCAATTCCCACCATGAAAACACAAGATTTTAGATTGAAATCTTAGGAAATGTAGTGAAAGTTTGAAAGAAACTAGTTTAGAATCACTTACCAATGATTTGGGGAAGAAAGATTCTTTGAAAAATCGCCTCTAGGGTTTCTTGTTTTGAAAATTTGAAGAATGAGCAAAAATCCCGTCTAAGTCCCATTTGATCAGTTGCAGATGTCGCATTTGCGACCTGTGGTTTGCAAATACGAACCCCGCAAATGTGAAGACCTTCACATTTCTGCTTTCATCGCATTTGCGATAAATTGTTCGCAAATGTGAACTCTGACCTTCCGCAACTTCAATCACCTGATCGTGATCCTGTAACCCCTGACCCACTTCGCAAATGTGAACATAAGGTGGCTCAGCTACTCTTCGCAAATGCGATGAGTTGCTCGAAAATACGAACCCATCAGAGGTAGCAAATGCGATGCCTGATCTCTCAAATGCGAGATCAAAGGCTTGCACCAGAATTGAAACACCAGCTGAGTTTTTCTAAGTCTAAACCACTTTGTAGCCTATCCGAAACTCACCCGAGCCCTCGGGGCACTAAACCAACTATGCACACAAGTCTAAAAATATCATATGAACTTTCTCGCGCGATCAAATCACCAAAGTAACACCTAGAACTACTAATTTAGCATCAAATCAAGTGAAATTTCAAGAAAACTTTGGAACTTCTATTTTTTTCAACTGGACGTCTGAATCACATCAAACCAACTCCGTTTATCACCAAATTTGACAGACAAGTCATAAATATAGTATTGAACCTATACCGGGTTCCGGAACCAAAATACTGAACTGATACCCAAAAAGTCAAACATTGGTCAAACATTTCAAAGTCATTAAGCCTTTAACTTTCAAATTTCTACAAAGTTCGATAACTTGGGCTAGGGACTTTCGAATTCGATTTCGGACATACGCACAAGTCCCAAATGATGATACATACCCACCGGGACCGTCAAAATACAAATCTGGGTTTGTTTGCTCAAAACATTGACCGAAGTCAGCTTAATTGGATTTTAAGGCAGAAATTTCATATTTTCTCAATTTTTTTAACATAAAAGATTTTCGGAAAGATGCCTAGACTGTGAAGCAAATTGAGGAAGGATAAAATGAGGTATTTAAGACTTCATAGCACGGAATTAGGTTCTAAAACATAAGATATCCTATCGGGTCATCACACCGAGCTACGACCGGTCGGAAAGTTACCACTGATCAGTTGGGTAGTCATGTTACGATATTGACAATAGTCCCAAAGAGAGGCATTAAATATATAAGTGTAATTAGTATGCATATAATGGCCCTCAGTGGCACTTTATAGGTTCAAGTTTATTCTTATATCTCTTTCATTAATGTTGACTATGTTTCAGTTCTGCATTACATACTTGGCAAATTATTCGTACTAACTTACTTTTTGTTGGGGACGTTGTATTCATGCCTGCAGTTGTAGGTAATCAGTTTGACGAGCCCTCATAGTAGAAGAGGTTAGCATTCATCGAAGGATCGGTAAGACTCCACTTCATTCGGAGTGCAACCGAGTCTATAAGTCATCATGTCATAGTTTTGCTACAGACTTATGGTAGGCCGAGGCCCTATCCCGTTTGATGTAGAATACTCTTAGGGGATTTGTATACATAAGTTCATTTTGTATAGTATGTCAGAGGCCTTGAAAACCCATATGTATTCATGTTTTAAGTATGATGGATCGTTATTATGGCGTTTTCCCACTTAGAGTTATGCATTACGAGTTGTGGCCATGTTTGCTCATGATGGTCACAGAAAGAATGAGTTTAGCTAACTCGACATATGTATGTTCTAGTTTTGGTCGAACGATCATGAGTTACAGAGTGGTTCGCTCAGGCCAGCACGGCACTGGTTGTCAGCCAGCCCTCCAGGTTTGGGGCGTGACAGAGTGGTATCAGAGCAGGTCGTGTCCTACGGAGTCTACAAAGTCGTGCCTAGTATAGTCTAACTTACGGATGTGTTGCGCGCACATTTATAATTGGGAGATTATAGGGCATTTAGGAAATGTTACCCTTCTGTTGTTTCCAAATCGTGATATAGAGCTGAGTCGTAAGAATTCAGTATGAAACTTCTGACGGATTTTGTATGCACCAGAGGTGCAAGTATCACAATAGATATTTAAGGCGTGGATATAATTTTCACCTGTGTGGAAGGGAGTATGAAAGCGACAGAAGATACGATGTGAGATTGAAGGGTAAGTAAGGTAAATGTGAAGAAGGTATGGGAGACTCAAGTTTAAAAGGTTGTGAATAATCCAGATTTCAAATAAAGGTTGGGTTTTAGTTTATTTATAGAGGAGACTCGAAAAATTTTATAAGTCTTAAAGAGTTAATATTCAAGGACGAATGTTTTTAAAGGGCAGAAGAATGTTACATCTCGTACTTTTGTATGTTGCATTAGTCGTAAGATCATTTATATAAGTTCAAGGACAAGATTATTTTTTGAGGTTGTAAGTACTTATGCTATTTATAACAAGTGATAAGTAAGTGTCGTGAAGGTCAAAGGGTAAATAAAAAAAAAAGAGTTTCGTCGAAGTTTGACATTTTGGGATAAAATACGGTACAAGCTATAATACCTCACATTTATGGAGTAGTGCTATACCACATGATCATGGTAGTAGGTATATGAAGTAGGTTAAAAGTGATTACTCCGTCCGTTCCAATTTATGTAAACCTATTTGAGTGGGCACGGAGTTTAAGAAAAAATAAAGACTTTTGAAATTTGTGGTCTTAAATAAGTCAAAAAGGGGTCCAGAGTATTTGTGTGGTTATAAAAACTTCTCATTAAGGGTAGAATTAGAAGTTTAAGCTAAACTATTTTTAAATTTAGAAAGGGGTCATTCTTTTTGGAATGAACCAAAAAGGAAATAGGTTCACATAAACTGGAACGGAGAGAGTAGTATTTAAGTGAAATGAGATCCATAAATTTATAGTGTAGTTGGTTAAATAAAAAATTATAGTGTAAGACTAGAAATTAAATAGGAAGTAGTATGCGGACATAACCCATGCGCGATGTGAACAAATAGAAGTAAGTGTTATATATCCGTACATTCAAAAAAGTATGTGGTGTTATCATGTAATGAAAGATTGACCTAGGGATGACACATGTAAAGAGGAAAAGGTTACTTAAGACCTTATATCACTTTTTTGGCTTTTATGAAGGCAAACAACTATGTTGAGAATGGTAACTTATATTTCTTTGACAGCAACGTAAGATAATTTATTGTTATAGCAGTAAGGGCAGCTGCATTTTTAAGGAAGTACAATGCAATTTCTTACAAGATCTGTGCACCACCTCGATCTCGTTGTTCCCTTTTTGGTTGTTGGTTAGTCTGGGGTTTCTTTGATGTGAAGTACGGTTGAATAAGAGTAGTTCTTAGCAAATAAGGTAAGAATTTTCCTCTCCTTGTTATATTTAAATTCATCTCAGTCATAGCTAAATTGTGGGATCAGAATTATGGAGTTAATAGTGAGAAATCGTATTTTGACGTTGTTGTTGTTGTATCAACTATTCGGTAATTTTCTAAGTTTTGTTGTGGCTGGAAATTGTTGGAGTAACTTTAGTATATATGACCAGCTTGAAACACACACTAAAATTATGCTCGTCGGTCGAATATAATATAGAAATTATCGTATCCACATGAATTTGATTTAAACAATGCTCTCGTAGCTTCTAGTCTTATTGCTATTCAAGAGGATCAACAATTTGGAGTTGTGTGAATTAAAACTAAAATTAACTAACAATCTAACTATTGGCTAATGACAATTTCAACAAGTGTAAACAAGAAGATATCAATAGGAGGAAATAGGGGTTGGTTGGATATGTGCAAGATACTTGTTTGGGAATTAACTCTAGTTACTTCACTCTATGGTTCAAGTGAGTCTCTCGAATTCACTCTATTATTAGTTCGAACGTTTAGTAAAAACTCCTCTTTCGATTAAGTCGCAACCTCACAATATAAACTAAGTTAAGCTCAGTGAAGATATGCAAAAATTCGTAGTGGGTTAATCTTTAGGAGAACCTCTTCGATTATCCTCCTAACATAGTTTAGTCAACAATTCAACTAGCCTCTTTTGATGACCAAGAAGAATAATGACTTCAACCAACTAAATATAAAGTAACAATATCACAAGTTAGAGACAATCTTAGAATCTAAAACTTATTCGACTATTCTATATATAGAAAAACATAAAATGCTTAATATGTTTATCTCCATATCCATATTTACAAATGATTAATCGGGATATCGTTTTATATATCAGCTAAGAAACGGTACACGCATGGGAATGTCAAGAGACTAATTTGAAAAATGTATAGTTTTAAATTCATGTACCAATAATAAATTCTCTAAAATCTCTTTACTGACCTTTTTTTTTTGTATTTCTAAATGGTATTTGCATTTACATTTTTGTAAAAAAAAGGGTTTCTGAAATAGTATTTGGGTAAATGGCAAAACAATCATTCAACTTTTGATGTTTATTTTGGTCTTTCAACCACTAAATATTTTGGAGTTCATACTTATAATATAGTATGATATGATGATATAGATAGACATAATATAGATTACGTTAAATCGATTGTTACCATAGATATATTTTTTAGTAAACTAATGCTTGAAGAATAAATAAATAAATGAAAGAAAGATTCGTTGTTATTAGAAGAAGTAGGGATGGAAAGTATATTACTTGAGTGGAGGGAGACAGATACAAAATCTGAAGATTATGTTTACTCAGATTCATATCTAAACACAATTATATTCACTTATTAAAATTATGGAAGGTTAAGCTGAAAATTATATTAGAAATAAAATTAAAATTAAATAATATTCTATCAATAACAGTTCAAATTCACTATGAAAAAGAGAAAAAGCTAGTATGCATAACGCCGCTGAATATGTGAATGATTAACTTACAAATGATACTAAGAGTAAATTCTAAAAAGTATTACATATATTTATGAACATTTTAAGCTCAAAGATTGCCATATCTGTTTACCCTTAAATTCGAGTAACAATTAAATTTATATTGTGGTTTTAAGGATACGTGACTTAATTCAATACCAATTGATAAACAAAGAACTAAATAGATAAATTGAACAATGAAATTGATCAAACCAATACTTAGTAGTGCTTTCGACCTCGATTCGAGATGGTCTCGAGATTGGATAACAATAACACTAAAGTATGAATAAACAGTGACGAACAACAATGAAAGTAAATGGAATAGAGAGCAGCGTATGTTTGTATTCTTTTGAGTGAATAATGATGTTGTTGCAAACGAATGGGATGCTCCTTTATATATTAGGGGAATCCTAAATAAGGTACAATTATAATAAAGGAAGTAAATCCCATGATTGGTGTCAATAACCACCTGATTTAATCCGTTCGGGAATTTACGTCGTGATCTTCGGCCGGTTGTTAATATCTCGTCATTCCGTTATTGTATCTTCCTCGAAGTCAGTCATGCTCGATCTCGATCTTTGGCGAACACTTCGATTTTCATGCCAAATATTCTATCATTGAACTCGGGCTTGGTCCGTCACGAGCTTACCTTCGAGGCAGTCCCTCGTGCCTATGAAATCGGATATGCCCGATTTCAACCGTATACAGATAGTCCCGTCTTTCTTAGAGTAAAATAATAAGAAATGAACTGAGCCTCAATTTTCTAAAATCTCGATCATGATGTCACCCTTGTGACGTAAGCGATGGACGTGATCGAAACGCCCCGTTGGTACGGTTCCCCAAACCATTAATGTTTGTCAGTTGGCGGTTGGCCACTAGCGCCACTGAACCATCGCCATGAACTTATAAATACACGCTCCTTTGTTGAATCATACTTTACTTTTGCCTTAATCAATCTTCCAAGTTTTCTAACTCTCTCCATCTCCTCTCTTCCGCTACCTGTTGAGCCACCCTTATTAGCACCGTAACCACTAGTTTTTCACCTTTCTTCACCCTTCTTCACTTACATCAATGGCTAAAACCTCAAATACCGTACCGCAAAAGGAAAAGGCTTCCTCCTCTTCTTCCCGGTCGGCCGGTGACAAATAACCGGTGGAACTGGCTCTTCATGAGTACGTCCCTAGCCCGTGCACTTTGAAATCTGTTTCAAGGTCGATAACCCTTCATCGGGCCGATGTGAACATGTGTCGAGGTACATGTGTTCCATAACGAAGAGCCACCTCGAGGCCATGAAGAGGGACTTCAACTGGGGCCCTGAGGTTGTGGTGCAAATCCCTGCTCCCGAAGAGGGAATTTTTACTTATGTGGAAGGGTTCTTAAGTGTTAACACTTACCCCTTCACGTTGGGTCCCCTTGACCCAGTAATAGTCGACTTCTGCAAAAGATACCAGGTCACTCTCGGCCAAATTCACCCCTCGTTCTGGCGGATTGTGATCATGTTTCGCTTATTCTCCAGCAAGGCCAAGGAGTTGGAGTTCACCCTTAGCCATCTCATGCGGTTGTACCGCCCTCGAATCTTCCGAGGACTGATCAGGCTCCAGCTCCGAGCAACGAAGGCCTTGTTCTCGAGCATCGACGAGGACAAGGATTATGGTTGGATGAGTCGGTTCATACGAGTGACGACTTGCGACATCATCCCGAAAGAGAAGTTGTTGTTCCCCGAGGAGTGGAACCCCAATCATAAGTAGCATATTAAACATTCTTCTTAGGATATGACTCGGCCTCCCATAACGTTTTCATTTATTATGCGGTTGCTCCTTGGATGCCCCTAGCGGTCCCCAATCTCGAATAGTGGGTTTGAAAGTTAGCCTCGACTTCCTCCCATGCCGAGCGAGCATGGCGTGATCTGGTGAAGGGTAGATAGGAGGCAAAGAACGGCGATAAGGATTTTATCTCTCATATTCTGAAACACTTTTTGTACTTCATTCATCATTAGTCTTCTTTTATGCAGGCATGACCAAGGATGCCGTATTGAGACCCTTGAGTGGCGAGGAAGAAGCCAAGTCTCCGGTTCCGAAGCTGGAGAAAGATGAGAAAATTAGGGGTGCCTCGCAGTTCGAGGACCCCAAGCCGGAGGGTCAGGAGGAAAGTGATCTCCCTCACGGTGGACTCGGTCCTAAACCTGAGGAACGACGAAGAAGAAGAGGACGGTGCCTTGGCACTGAAGGTCCGACCTAGGAAAGTCATTGAGGTCGCCAAACCCTCTAAGCCGACGGTGCCTGACCAAGCCTCGTGACAAGGAGGCTTCCAAAAAGGATTCGGGTGAGGATTCCGAATCTCCAGAGGGTCGAGATCATTTCTCGACCATCTATAACTACACCGGACGTGGCCGATTCTGAAGCTCCGAAGATCGATCAGAGCGCCCTGAGTGATTTGCTCGGGGCCATGACAGCAGGTCACTTGCCTTCCCTGCCGGCCTTTTCTGAGGAGGCAATAAGGGAGGCTCGAGATTTGAAGACCCCCGATATAGGCGGAGGCTCTAGTGTAGGTGATCCCTTTCAGGATTGCTTTACTAGGGTCGATGATGCCTCAGATAGCAGCGATGCTTCAATTCTTTTGGAGGAGTCCCATGATCACACCCAACCGTGCCTTGTAAAAGACAAAGCGGTCATTGCAAATATAATCCGGTTTAAAGTCTGGAGTCGAATCTTCAGGGAACTAACCTACCTATTACAACTCTCAGTGATGCTAATGTAGCTCAGACACTTTTCCGGGCGCAGTATTTTTATCAATAATTGTTTGGATTTATTAACTAAAAAGACTGATATTAATAACTAACAATATTTAATACTAAAGATATCAATGGTAGAAAGATCTAGGGCAGTTATTTCCCCAATTGCTAAACTAATTCTGACTCTTTTGCTATACTCTCACCGTGTTACTCTATGAGGATTATGAGCTATGGGTTATTTCAATTATCTCTCGATCAACTACAATAATTTACTAGAGCATTCTCTCGAACTACTCTCGCTGATAACTTATGCAGCTCTAATTTATCCCACCAAAGTTTCATTATCTCTAACCCCACTTTTAAATTCAAGTAATGAATCTCTTCAATTACCTAAAAATGGTGTTGTTCAACAACAATCTAACATGGTATTCTTTATCAAGCAATACCAAGCAATTAGACACGATTAATCAAGGGCCCATTCAATTAATCACCATACAGAGCATAGTTGAACAATCTTAGATTAAATCCGGATCGATTATAACAATATTGAGTCAAAACTTCATCTAACAATTGATTCCATCAACCCTAGGCGGATTGTTTAGCTACCACCATTGCATTATTGTGTTAACCCCTTATTCTTTTAAGCACACTTTTTCTTTTAATAGCCACCACCAATTTGAGACCTTTTTTTTTTGGTGGCCAATTGTATTGCTTATCAAACAATGCACTTTTTCATGCTTCCTTAATTCCACTTACGGCCCCAGTCAACCACCCCACACTTATATTTCTTTTCATATCTATTACACTTCGAGTACTTCTAAGAGGTGATTGGGTTCCACAAGATAGGGTATTTAAACTTGGGTCAGGCTTGTAATGTGGTTGCCAAGGAAAACAGGCTTATAGGTGCAACGAGGTTGACTAAGATATGTACCATTATGTGGGACAAACATATACAGAAGGGTTAAGAAAAGAATGCATATATCACTTTCCAGACCAAACAAGACTACCATTTCGCTGTGTACACACACAAGGCAAGTTCTAGGCATTGAGTGTTAGCACATAATACACAAAGTCTCACTCACACATGGCACATGACTCACTTCAGTTAGGATCATCAGACACTCTACTTTAAGCATTTGATCCATTCAAGGACACACAATTTAAGGCCTTATTAGAGTTGACTAAAGAGCCTAAGTGTCCCACTAAAGTAATCTTTATTCAGGGTATCATAGAGTTAAGGGCCTTATTCCCATCTTTGATTTTTTTCCGCCCAAGACTCCTAAACTAAAAAAAAACTAACTACACCCGGTTCAAATGAAAACCCTTGGAAAAGAACTGTGGTATAAAGAAAAACCAAGGGGTTGATACACTACCTAACAAAGAAAATCTTTTTTTTTTCTGACTCAAAACCCTCAAGAGACCTATCGAAAGGTGTCCGTCTTTAGGCCAAGTCGACACTAATCCATATATATTCAAAAAAAAGAAAAAATTATTCAACTACCAATAAACCAATCAAACTACCAACAATTATACTTATATAACAACAAACAGTATCCCCCACCCCACAATTAAGGAATTGGCATGTCCCCATGGCAACAACAATAATGCATAGTGAGGTAAGGAGACTTCCCTGGTGTTCAGTCTTCATCAGAGACGGTGGCCGGGTTGAGACGACAGGCGCGCCCTAACGCTCGGAGCCAGGCCATTATCTTCTTCTTGGACTTAGCACTCTGAGTGGCTAGAGTGTCAACTCTGCCATTCAGGTTATCCACTGAGGTACGTAAGCCAGCAACATCTTGATCCAAGCTAGACATCCGGGTGCTTCGTCGAGGCCGAGATGGGCCCGCCTCATCATAAGGTGTCATTGGCAGGGGGCGTCAGGCACCACCTCGTCCTCATCGACCACAACAATAAGTACGGGATGCTCCTTTCCAACTGTGATTTAGCTGGCCTTGAAAGGTGCCTTCTTTGCGAGCTTCCCATCTATGAAACGATTCTCGGGGACATTTGCGGCACGACACAACCTGGTGACCAGTGAAGGGAAGTAGAAACCGTTGACGATTTCAGGAGATCTGATGAACATTTCATCGTGGATTAGCCTGGCCACATCGAAGTCATGACGGTTGACAAAACACCAAACCGCCACTACGCGAGGTGCATTTATATCAGTAGTGTTGTTGGAGGGCAGCAGTCAGCTACAGATGATGTGAGCCAGCATTTAGCTTCCCAAGTGAGAGATTGGGAGTTCAGAGTGATGCCATTCTTTATCCATATGGGCTCCCCTCCCAAACATATTGACCGAACAATGAGGTTCCAAGTGACAGGTGGTGTCTGGTAGGTTTGGTAGTAATCCTCCGCTCCTGAGAAGACCGGTAGCTGATATGCTCGTCGTATTGCTTCAAGAGAAGTATTTACCTGTGTTCTTCTGACTGTGACTACCCGGTTGGCGTGTTCCGAGCAATTCGCATAGAATTCCCGGACCATCAAAATATTCGCCTCCTCCGATTCCTCAAAGAAGACATCCAACTGGCATCTCCTCAATTCATGGAACATCTCTGGGCATTCACTCTGCAGGGCGGCCCTGTCAATAGGTACTTCATGTACCATCTTCCGGACTGCCTTTGCTTCAAATCTTTCCTCAGCAGCCTTTGAGACAAACCGAGTAGAGTCAAACTGGCTTATACTAGCTTGGGTTCTGCGTTTCCTGGATTGAGACATGGTACCTGACACAACAAGGTTTATTGTCAGAGAAGGTTCAATTTGTGTGACCGCCGGGTGGTTACTCAGACTTCACCACCACGATGGTCACATTACCAATTTTTAGCTCAATGTGGCAATTTTTCAAACACATGGTGTGCGGAGATCTAGACATGCATATGTTAGACCATAGTAGTACAAACCCTTCCCAATGTCAACCAAAATCTTCAACTAATCATCAACCCACTAACATGATTTTCACCCAACAACACCAAATCTTACCATCAAGCCACGCTAAGTTAATTTACAAAAGAAAAACAATTATTTTTACCTAGATATGGTAGAGATCTACTATTAACATATACATTATACAAAATAAAAGAACACAAAGAAAAGAAATTAAGAGAGAAGGGAGTTAGTAGACTTACTTGAAGAGAGAGAGAGAGAAACCTGGTGGTTGGGGTGGTGGAGATGAGGGAAAATAGTAGTGAGTTTGAGGTAGGAGAATGAGAGAAGAGGGGAGGGGAACGTTGGGGAAGAAGAGGGAAGGGGAAAGGTTTTTGTTAAGTTAGGGTTAGGGTATGGGTGGGTGAAGAGGGATTGGGTAATAAGAAGAATGAGAAAGAAGAAAATAAACAGAAATAAAAAATAAAAAAAATAAAAAAATTACCGAAATTAAAACTTACCTGGGCGCGATGGGGTTCGCTGCGGTCGCGCCGCAGTCGACCGCAACCACGGTGAATGGGGGTTTTGGGAAACAGAATACCCATGACCTGCCGCAATTCGCCGCGGCTTCGGTAAGCCAAGCCAGAATAGATGCTTCCTATTGCGGTCGCATCGCGGTCAACCGCGGTCACGGTGACTGTATTTCGATTTTGGTTTTTTTTTTAACCTTAACGGAGTTGTGACTTGACCCTGTCTTCTCCCAATATGCACTCATAGTGCCCTATACACTAGTAAATGGGTTAGTAACATCTACATCAATTACAACAAAAACACAAAAAGAGAAAACAACAGAAAAGCATGGGTTGCCTCCCATGAAGCGCCTGATTTAACGTCGCGGCACGACGCAGACTCTTGCCATCACTCCTCATTTGTGTATTGGGGCTCCTCCAAAGTTATCACCACACTGTCCCCTTTTTCTTCACTCATACCAAGGTACTGTTTCAACCTCTGTCCATTTACTGTGAATTTGTTCGTCCCATCTTCTGATTCGATCTCTACAACTCCACTTGGGAACATTTGCACTACTTTGAATGGACCTGACCATCAGGACTTCAACTTACCTGGGAACAATCTCAATCTTGAGTTGTATAGTAGCACTAGTTCACCGGGTTTGAAGTTTCGATCCAAGATGTGCTTGTCATGCATCAATTCCATCCTTTCTTTATACAATCGAGCGCTCTCGAATGCGTGGAACCGGAATTTCTCAAGCTCATGCAGCCCATTAACTCTGTTGATGCCCGTTTTTTCCATGTCCAAGTTCAACTGCCTCAGTGCCCACAGTGCTCTATGTTTGAGCTCAACTAGAAAGTGGCGTACCTTACCAAACACCAACTTGTAAGGTGACATACCAATTGGATTTTTGAAGGCTGTGCGATATGCCCACAATGCATTGTCCAACTTCATGGCCCAATCCGTTCTTGTTGCATTCACGGTTTTTGAGAGGACACTTTTGATTTCCCTGTTGGACACTTCAACCTAGCCGCTTGTTTGTGGGTGGTACGGTGAGGCTACCTTGTGGAGAATACCATACTTCTCCAACAAGCGGGCAAATGCTCTATTGCAGAAGTGAGATCCACCATCGCTGATTATGGCCCGGGGGGNCCACTTCGAGACATAGTCAACGGCCACCAGTATATACTTGTTACCGTAAGAGCTGACAAATGGCCCCATGAAGTCGATTCCCCACATGTAAAATACTTTCACCTCTTGGATTGTGGTCATTGGCATCTCATGACGATGGGATATGTTGCCCGTCTTTTGACATTCGTCATATCTTTTTACCCAGGCATGAGCATTCTTGAACAATGTAGGCCAGTATAGTCCTGATTCTAGTACCTTAGCTGTTGTTCGGACTCCTCCAAAGTGTCCCCCATATGACGAAACATGACAGTCCTGCAAAACAGAGGGTTGATCTTGCTCGGGGATACACCGCCGGATCATGTTATCAACACATATTTTGAACAATAAAGGCTCATCCCAATAATAATCACGACAATCCCGAAAAACTTTTTCTTTTGACTCGAGGAGAAATCGTGCGATACTATACCACATGCCAAGTAGCTAGCAATATCAGCGTACCATGATGCCTCTTCCATTGTCATTGCCAGTAATTGCTCATCCGGGAAGGTATCGATGATATCTCCAACCTCTATTCTCTTTTCTGCCCCTTCCAACCTGGGGAGGTGGTATGCCACTTGGTTGTCTATTCCTATCCGGTCACGAATTTCCAGATCAAACTCTCGTAGCAACAGAACCCATGGTCAGTATAAACAATAACTTTTGAGCCAATCAAATATGACTTGAATTTGTCGAAGGCAAACACTACAGCGAGCATTTCTTTTTCAGTGACCGTGTAGTTCAACTGTGCACCACTAAGCGTCCTGCTTGCATAGTAGATGGGGTGCATAATTTTCTCCTTGCGCTGCCCGACTGCTCATATTGCATAATCACTAGCATCGCACATCAGTTCAAATGGTTACTCCCAGTCGGGTGAAACAATGATGGGTGCGGTCACCAGTTTCTTTTTCAGCTCTTCGAATGCCAACCTGCAAACATCAGAAAACACAAAGTGCTGGTCTTTTTCAAGCAGCTTACATAAAGGGTTAGCAATTTATGAAAAATCCTTGATGAACCGCCTGTAGAATTCGGCGTGCCCAAGGAAACTTCTCACTGCTTTCACTGAAGTAGGTAGTGGTAGCTTCTCAATCACGTCAACTTTTGCATAGTCTACTTCAATCCCCTTTTTGGACACTCTATGTCCCAACACTATTCCTTCTTGTACCATAAAATGGCACTTCTCCAGTTCAGCACCAGATTTGTTTCCACACATTGTTTGAGCACCCTTTTGAGGTTATGGAGACAATCTTCGAATGAATATCCTACCACGGAGAAATTATCCATAAACACTTCCATAATGTCTTCGACCATGTCAGTAAAGATGGCTAACACACACCGCTGGAATGTGGCCGGTGCATTGCAAAGCCCAAAGGGCATTCTCCGAAAAGCAAAGATGCCATACAGACATGTAAATGACATTTTTTTTTCTATCTTCTGGGGCTATTGAGATTTGATTGTACCCCGAGTATCCGTCCAAGAAACAAAAGTGGGATCGCCCAGCTAATCTGTCCAACATATAGTTAATGAATGGCAATGGGAAATGGTCCTTTCAGGTGGCTGCGTTTAGTTTCCTATAATCCATGCAGATCCGCCACCCGGTGACTGTACGAGTTATTCTCATTATACAACAGTCATTCTGCCCTTTTTCGGTACACACTGGACGAGCACTAGAAGAAATTAGGTTTTTGGTGACGATCTTTAGTGGCGACAGTTCTTATTGCCACAAAAATACTAGTTTTAGTGGCGACTAAAATAGTTTGCCACTAAATATTATAAATTTAGTAGCAGACTTTTATTATTGCCTCAAAAAGTCAGATTTTAGTGGCGACTTTACTGAGGTCGCCTCTAGTAGTTGAGAAATTATTTTGAAATTTTGATGAAAAATAATTTGTAGCGACATTAAAATTCTCGCCACAAATTTTATTTGTAGCGACGAAGTTGCTACTAATTATTACTAACCTTTTTTTATTTTTTTAGATTATATAGCTAAAATCTAAGAATTAGAAATACTCTGCTACTGTTTTCTTTGTTCCCCTCCTTTCCCCAAATCGCTTCTCCTTTTTCCCAAAACCCTAGCCAATGCAAAAATTTATTTTCCCAAATTCCTTCTTCTGCTCTCCCAAAACCCTCAATACTATTGTTAGATCTAATCGTCGTTCGGCTCTCACCTCCCTCTCTCTGTCAAGTCGTGGTTGTTAAAGGACTCAGAGTTGTGACCGTATCATGAAATTTTGGAAGAAGTCGGGGACTATTCTCTGTGCCGTTGTATTTGGATGATATTTATGGATGATGTGATTTCTTTCTCTATAAAGAAGAGAATTTGATGATTCTTCTTAGGGTCTTGAGACTCCTATTACACATATTTTACCTAAAAGGAATTCCATTGTCAGGCATTTGGAGCTAAATTCAAAGTAAGAGTGGATCGTTCATTGAATCGAATTATTATGATGTTTCAGCTTATGCATTTTTCGTTTTTTCCCTTTAAATTTAGATTCAATTAAATGTGATTTTGGTTTATTTTCCTTTCTGGTAATTACACATTATATTTATATTGTTCTCTTCTGAATTGTAGATACTTTAAAAGGTTAACTTCTTAATTTCTCTCCTTACATCACTCTGATTTTGTTTTTGTTTTTTTGTTTCTCTTTTTATTTTTAATTGGCAACAAGTGTGGTCCTTTTTTTGTGGCTTTTGTTGAGTAGATAATTTCTTGTGTGGTTACAAGGACATATATGACGGGTTGAAAAGTTTGGTAATTGGCTTGAGTGTATGATTTAGTATTAACTTGAGTAGAGAAAGAATAATCATTTGAGAGAAGGAGGAACTGTAATTTGAATTACTACGATGATATGTGTGATACTACTAAAAAATATGCTGAATAGAAAAAGAACCTCCTTAGCACTCAAGATCCCAACTTTTTCTACAGTTAGCTTTAGCACTCCTTAAAAAATATATAATGTAATTCGTATATTAGAATCTGGTTGTAATTGACATTCTCGAACCATGTGAACCAGAGATGAATTTTTTTATTACTTTGTTCCTTATAGTGGAATGTTAAAGCTGCCATAATAAGAATACCAGCTGCAAAGGCTAAAGATCTAGTATTTGTGTAAATATATCAGTAGTAATACATATGCTATCTCTAAAGTGGATTATAGTTTCCTGCTACTCGAACAAAAGATATGTTGAGAAATTAAGTATGCTTTAGAATGTTAATCGTACAGAGAGAAAAGTTTAATGTATAACGGGTGCAAAGTGTACTAATCTCAATATGTTCAGGAGAGATCACTGGTCCTTAGATATTGATATCAATGTGAAGCGACCCTAGCTGTAAACAACACATTAGTCTCAATATATGATATATATATATGCATGGATATCAGCATTTTCATATACGTCATAAGTATTATAGTAGTAAACATGACAGCTATAATAATATGATTGAAGTGTGTCGAGGTACAATATGCTCTTGATATCTCTACCTTTAAAAAAAATTAGATTATTTAAGTTGCTTCTCTTGTTAGTTCTTAAAAGTGCTTGAGCTGATTGTATCTATATTTGTGTTCATGTTTTAGTATTGATGCCTCTATATTCATACATGTGTATCTATCAGCTCTAAGTGAATTGCATCGACAAATACTTTAGATACTTCACCTATTGTAACAAGTGTGGTCCTTTTTTTGTGGCTTTTGTTGCATAGATAATTTCTTGTGTGGTTACAAGGACATATATGATGGGTTGAAAAGTTTGGGTAATTGGCTAATTGCAATAAAGTCTTGATTCTTGAACGTATAACTTAGTATTAACTTGAGTAGAGAAAGAATAATCATTTGAGAGAAGGGGGAACTGTAATTTGAACTACTAGGATGATATGTGGGATACTACTAAAGAATATGCTGAATAAAAAATGAACCTCCTTAGCACTCAAGATCCCAACTTTTTCATCAGTTAACTTTAGCACTCCTTAAAAAATATATAATGTAATTCTTATACTAGAATCTGATTGTAATTGACATTTTTGAACCATGTGAGCAAAATATTGTATCTATATTTGTATTCATGTTCTAGTATTGATTCATATACTCGGTCTTATAGGATTTTTGATCATAGCCTCTATATTCATGCATGTGTATCTATCAGTTCTAAGTGAAGGATCGGCAAATACTTTAGATACTTCACCTATCAATGCTTGGAAGTATGAAAAAGTTGTTATCCAATCATTAAGTTCGCAAGTTAACACTAATCATATTCTAAGCGCCGTTTCTAAATTGCTTATCTTCTTGTGAGAATTGCTTTTTGCTTTGGAAGAATGCCACTAAAGAACAAATGCTATGGCTTATTTACTTACATGTTACTTGTAGGTAGTATATAACATGTGCCAGTGAAGTGGGGAAGAATGTACTTAAAAGTCAGCAAATGCATGTAGTTCAAATATAGGCAGTTGACTTTTCATACTTTTTATATTCTTATAATATTCTTGTTAAAATGGGAGAATTTAGATTTATTGGCCATACTTAGTCCGGTAATATAGAGCATACCTCAAAGTTTCAGGGGTGCTCAGAGCTTTCTTATGAATATAGAGAAGTCAGCATTGACAAAGGAGAACAGTTCACTTCAGGTATTATGTTTGACTTTTTGCTAGTCATTCACCTTTATTGAATTTCTTTGTCAAAAGTACCAAAGGATTATCTTGAAATGCAATATGTGTTGATAAAAGAAGATGCAGATAATGAATTCCAAAAAGCTCATTCCTTGTGGTGCGCCTGGAATGTGTCAGCAGAGGCTTAAATCGCGCCTGAATATTGACTTTTCTTTCTCCTGTGATAATTAGCTATTGTCTGATTAACTAGACATAGAGATAGTAGCAGCTGCCATAGTTTGTTATGATAAGCACATCATATGTGATTGACGGTTCAATGGCATGGTTCTTCTATGTAAGCCCTTTAGGTGGAGCTTTTGATTACTTATAAACAAAAAGCTTATAGCTCTTGATTATAATAGCGATGAACATAAGTAGTAGCCATTTCAATAAAGAATATGAATAAGCTGTTTGATTAATTTTTTAATGATTAAAAAAAAGCGTTTTGACTGTTTTGGCAAAACATATAACACTAGCTTGTGTGGATTATACCTCATGATTTTTATAGTGATGGGCAGAACTAGCAGCTATTTCCCTGAATGGTAAGAGTAAGTTGTTTGGCTGTCTCTGATCAGTCACACGAATAAGTTGTTTTGGCTGTTTCTAATCAGTCACACTGATCAGAAAAAACAAAAAAAATCTCATCGTCTGTGGGTTCTAAAAAAAATCTCATTGTCTGTGGGTTCTACAACCCCAGGAACCTTCATGAGGCTTCCATATCTGTATGAAGTTCTTTATTTTTCCGGTACCAATAAGATCTCATCTTTCCCATTTTTATCCATAGGATATCCTTTTCTCAGCTTATTATGTTACATCGTTGCTAACATCCTTTTCTTCTTGGTGCTTTATCTTCATTGTTCCTTGAGCCTAGGGTCTATCGGAAACATCCTCTCTATCTCTATGAGGTAGGGATAAGGTCTGCATACATATTATCCTCTCCAGACCCCATTTATGGGATCAAACTGGGTTTGTTGTTGTTGTACTTAGTCCGGTAATCTAGAGTTAACATGATCTGTGATAGTTCAAATTTTATTTTGTCATTCGTTCTTCTTTTTATGTTTGAACAACTAGTTATTTTTATCCAACATAGCAAATGTCTTATGTAATTAGCAAGAAAAAAATGTGTAGTGCTAGCTATTTTGGGCTCAAATGCACAATATTCTATTTTGAAGTAAGTTCAATTTATTGAATAAAGTTGATGGTGTTATCCGGAGTCTTGACCCACATGATGTATATCTCAACACATGTTCTAATGTTTTAGTTGAATTATCAAGTATTTGGCAAATCATAATTCGTACTGCTTGGCTCTTTCAGTACAGAAACTTGAGGGAGATTAAGGATATTTTGAAGGATACCGAGCATAAAGCCAAGTGAGTTGGCGTGAATTACCAATTGCTCTCCATGTGTGCTTTATAGACTGCCTATATATGGTGATGGTCATAGTTTATATACCCTTTGTAAGATAGTGAAATGATATATAACATATTGCTTACCGGTGATTTTTGGTTGTCGATGACAGGTTCTTCAATAAACGACAATGAAGGTGGACAAGGACTAGGATGAGTTTGAAGACAGTAGTTTGAAGACATTTTGTATTTTTTAGTATTCTGTATATATACAATGAAAATGTAATGTGAAGTATTGGATATCTTATTCGTATTAGATTTTTTAACAATAAAAATTTCATGCAATTCTATTTGATAATTGATTGTTTATTTTTAGTTGTCTATTAGCATGGGTTAGAGGAAATTATATATGTAACTAATTTATGAAAACTAGGTTAACAGTGGGAATGTATTAGTATACTGGCCATTGGAAAAAAGTGTTTTAGTAGCGACTGAATTTTGTCACAATAACAAATAAAATTTGTGGCAACTAACGTCGCCACTAAAGGTCATTCATTTGTGGAGAGTAGAGCTGCTGCTGAAGCAAAAATAGTATTTGTAGCGATAATAGTCGCCATTAAATATCATTCATTAGTGGCGACCTGCGCAAAAATGTATTTTGTGAAGCTTTTTTGTAGCGTATTTATTTAATATTTGTGGCTACAAAAGTCGTTACTAATGTGTAGATTTTGTGGCGACTTCTCATAGTCGTCGCCAAAAACTTTCAGTTACGGTTGTACTTGTAACCCAAATGTCGCTAAGATACACCTTTAGTGGCGACTATCATGGAATTTGTAGCGACTAAAGTCGTCGGTAAAAGTTGGATTTCTTGTAATGGGGGCTCACCCAATTGCTGTCAGAGATGGGAAAGATGATGCCCGCGTCCAGCCACTTAATCACCTCCTTTTTCACTACCTCTTTCATATTCGGGTTCAGCCTTCGTTGATGTTCCTTGGAAGGTTTGTGCCCTTATTCCAGAAGAATCTTGTGCATGCAGAAGGCCGAGCTGATACCTTTTATGTTTGCCATGGTCCAACCAATGACAGTTTTTCACTCTTGCAACACTCTCAGTAATTGTTCAACCTGCACAGCTAGCAACCTAGATGATATGATAACAGGCAAAGTAGAGTTGAGACCCAAGAAGGCATACCTGAGGTGGGCTAGAAGTGGCTTCAGCTCCAGTTGTGGTGGTGTCTCAACTGATGGTTTTGCAGGTGGTGAGGCTCTTTCTTCTGAATAGAGGGGTTCAAATCGGGGTTCTCTCTTCCAAAATCCTTGGCCTTCGAGTGCCATAACCCACTCTGCCAACCCTTCACCATCCATTTCCTCTAAATTTGTCAAACAAGCTCCCAATGGATCTTTAGCATTAAGGGTCTCATCTTCATCATGTAGGATCACATCCACCGACTCCACTAGGGAGAAATTTGCATATTCACTGGGCCTCCTCATGGATTGTTGGACGTTGAATATCACTTCTTCATCGTTCAACCTCATTTTTAATTCCCCCGTTTTGCAATCAATCAGTGCTCTCCCAGTGGCTAAAAATGGCCTTCCCAAAATGATGGGAATCTCATCGTTGACTTGGCAGTCCAGAATGACAAAGTCAGCAGGGAATACAAACTTCCCCACTTGCACCAACACATCATCAAGAATCCCTGTCGGTCTTTTAACTGTGCGGTCAACCAATTGCAACAACATAGAATTCAGCCTAGCTCTGCCAATGCCCAACTTTGTGTAGATTGCCAAAGGCATCAAGTTTATGCTGGCTCCTAACTCACACAATGCTTTTACAAAAGGATAACTTCCAATGGTGCACGGAATGGTAAAACTACCTGGATCAGATATCTTTTGAGCCATGGGTCTAGTCACTACCACACTGTATGTCTGTGTCAAAGTCACTGTGGACAGGTCCTGAAAATCAAATTTCTGCGACATCAGGTCTTTCATCATCTTTGCATAGCCTAACATTTCCCTCAAGGCATCCATCAAAGGAATATTCAATTGAATCTGACGAAGCATCTCCATAAAATTTCCTGTATTGATCCTCTTTCTTTTGTTTTGCCAATCTCTGAGGGAATGGTGCAGGCATCACTTTTTGTCCACTGCTTGCTGGTTGTTCTTTGTTAGAATTTTGTGGCACAAGAGGAGCCACTTTTTCTGCAACTTTCTCACTTTCTTTGGCTTTACCCTTTTAGCCCCGTTTCCAATTCCAATTCACCTACACATAAAATAAACCCTATTAGGCACATACGACGTGTATTTTATCATTAAAGCTCATAAAATGCGAGGGATATAATGCTTAAAATCACGAATTCTAGCCACTCATCAA
>ML373274.1:30148-85731 GCA_005239525.1 Nicotiana knightiana | reverse complement strand
GGGCTCTAAGGCCTGGGTAACGCCAGGCCCCCCCTGGCGTTTTGGCTCTAAGGCTTGGGTAACGCCAGGCCCCCCCTGGCATTTTGGCTCTAAGGCCTGGGTAACGCTAGGCTGGGTCAGGCTGTTTGGCTTGGCGCCCGGTTATCGTCCGGGTGTCCCCTCTCGCGTATTCTTCGACGTATTTGCATCCGTTTAGCCCCGTTTCCATTTCCAATTCACCTACACATAAAATAAACCCTATTAGGCACATACGACGTGTATTTTATCATTAAAGCTCATAAAATGCGAGGGATATAATGCTTAAAATCACGAATTCTAGCCACTCATCATTCAACCACCACTTCAGTGAGTTCTGCTGATTCATCTATCTCGACTGGAACTAGAGTGGCTGACATAGTCTCTTTTCTGGTTTGGGCAACCTCTTGCTCCCTGTCTAAATCCCTCCCATTACGGAGACTAACTGCCATCAGCTGATTCGGGTTTTGCTCCTTTGGGTTGATGTTTGTGTCGGTCGGTAATGCTTCCTAGGGGCGGTTATTTAAGGCCATGGACAACTGCCCCAGTTGAGCTTCAATCCCCTTTATTGTTGAATCGTGTGCTTCCAACTTTTCCTACATCTTACCATTTGTGCCAATGAGTTGCTGCAGCATACCCTTGATCTCCACCATGTTGTTGTCTTGCTGTTGATGAGGTGGTTGGTATGTCATTTGTTGCTGGTGTTGCTGCTGATAGCTATGTTCTCTCTGATATGGAACCACTTGGCCTTATGGTCGTACACCTCCAGGTTGTGGTATGTTAGGTCTGTACTGCTGGTTGGGTGCTGGCCCCCACTGTTGTCCTCCTTGTCTCTGACCCCCAAAATTGTTAACATAATTCATATCTTCTCTGGGACCCTGGTTATCACCTTCTCCACTCCATGAACACACATAAGATTGATTGATGCAAGGGGTACACAGTCCTCCATTTGTTGTATCAACGATATGCAATTGCTTTGTACCTATCTCGTTAATCTTCTTCGTTAGTATACTCATCTGAGTCATGAGTGTGGCTATGTTCTCTGCATGTGAATTATTTGGGTCAAGAGGAATTGAATGCACTAGTGGTGTCAGGGTCGTACCTCTCATCATCCATCCTGAATTCTGAGCCATCTTGTCAATAAGGACTTTGCACTCAGTAAATGTCTTGCTCAGAAAAGCACCCACGGCCGAAGCGTCCACATTTTGTTTCAAATTGTCCGCTAGCCCCATGTAGAATCTTTGGCCGAGCATCTGGTCTGGAATACCATGGTGAGGACACTTCACTAGCATCCCTTTGAATCTTTCCCAAGTTTCTTGCAAGGTCTCAGTGGGCTTCTTCTTGTACTGCAATATCTCATCATTCTGTCTTGCAGTCTTGTTGGGAGGGTAGAACTTATTCAGAAACTGCTTGACTAATTCCTCCCATGTGACAATGGAGTTTATTGGGAGTGAATTCAGCCAAATCTGAGCTTCCCTAGTCACTGAGAAAGGGAACAGTAGCAGCTTGATAGCTTCCGGGGTCACATTTGGCTGCTTTTGGGTCACACAAATTGACAGAAATTTTTTCAGGTGTTGTGGAGGATCTTCAATGTGTGACTCGGAGAACAATCCCTTATTCTGCAGAAGATGCAGTATATTGTTAGTGATCTGAAATGTCTCCCCTTGTATTTGAGGTACAACAATGGCGGTTGCCAGGTTGTCAGTTGTTGGCTGTGCACAATTATAGAATGCAGCTTCTGGCACAAGAGGTGTCACCCCTCCATCATTTGGTACAAGTGGTACCCAGTTATTTGCGTTGATGTTATCCACGTTTTTCCATTTCAAGTTGTGGTAAGTGTTTGTCCTTCTTGTTAGCACGGTTTAATGCTCGGAATGTTTTCTCGGGGTCTGAGAGTCCTTCAAGAAGTTCACCAGTCCTCGAAGAGTTTCTAGGCATACACCTGCTTCACACAAGAATTCAAACGTGAGAATTTCAATGAAAAATTATTTAACACCGTAGAAAATTGAGCTAAACTAATAATTCTAGCGATACTTCTAAGTTGTAACAAATAACACTGTTAGATCCCCGACAACGGCGCCAAAATTTGATCACGCCCAATTGTGCCTTATAAAAGACAAAGCGGTCGTTGCAAATATAATCCGGTTTAAAGTCCGGAGTCGAATCCTCAGGGAACTAACCTACCTATTACAACTCTCAGTGATGGTAATGTAGCTCAGACACTTTTCCGGGTGCAGTATTTTTATCAATAATTGTTTGGATTTATTAACTAGAAAGACTGATATTAATAACTAACAATATTTAATATTAAAGATAAATCAATGGTAGAAAGATCTAGGGCAGTGATTTCCCCAATTGCTAAACTAATTCTGACTCTTTTGCTATACTCTCACCGTGTTACTCTATGAGGATTATGAGCTATGGGTTATTTCAATTATCTCTCGATCAACTACAATAATTTACTCGAGCATTCTCTCAAACTACTCTTGCTGATAACTTATGCAGCTCTAATTTATCCCACCAAAGTTTCGTTATCTCTAACCCCACTTTTAAATTCAAGTAATAAATCTCTTCAATTACCCAAAAGTGGTGTTGTTCAATAACAATCTAACCTGGTATTCTTTCTCAAGCAACACCAAGCATTTAGACACGATTAATCAAGGGCCCATTCAATTAATCACCATACAGAGCATAGTTGAACAATCTTAGATTAAACCCCGGATCGATTATAATAATATTGAGTCAAAACTTCATCTAACAATTGGTTCCATCAACCCTAGACGGATTGTTTAGCTACTCATACTAAAACACAAAGAAAACATAAAATAATTCATAATTCCTAAAATAATGACAAAAGATGGAAAATAGAAAAACTCTAATTGTAGCCTGATCTTCTCACACTTGTTCTTGCCTCCAAAGTCAGTCTAAAACACGCCCCCCTCTTCTTGGACGAGTTTATAAGGTTTAAATAGGGTTAGGCTAATTTCTCCCATTTTTGCACTTAAGTCCCTACAGTTTCTGGGCTTTTTCCGGATCGACCGCAGCCGCGGCAGAACGCGGCGCGACCGCGGTGGTTTGCATGAGTTCTGCCTCACATTGTTTTGCCCACCGCGTTCCAGCCGCGGTCGACCGCGGTCACGGTGGGCTCCACTCCAGCCCTCTTCGTCTTTTTTCTTGCTTCTTTTCACTCGGGTTCTTCTTGGTTGGCCTTATACTCCTGTGATTTACTCCAAAACGCTCCAAAGTATCTTCCGAACATGGATTATTTCCTGCAAAGCATAAAAACACTATTTAAAGCATTTTGTTGTCATTTATTTTTTCACTTAAAACAACACTAAAGTATGATTCATTAAGAGTGTAAATAGCGTCTATATAGCCTGCTATCAGCCCAACGTCTCCTATCTCGGGTAAGCATTAGCTGCTGCATTCCTCTTTCTTATTCTTTTTTTCTTTAAGTTTGACTCATTTCTTCCCTTTTTGTGTAGGCATCTGCCAAGTTTCGAGCCGACCTTAGCCAGTGTGAATCCGAGCTTTAGAAAGTCTCGGAGGAAAGAAATTACTTGAAGCTTTTGTGCGGCCAAAATGATGAGGCTCTAAGGGACCTTCAGGCGGACTTGGCCAAGGCTCGGAAAGAGGAGGTCGATCTAGATAAGCAGGTAACCATCATTTTGAAAAAAAGTATGGACTCGCCCCGACTGTGGAGGCTAATACTTCATTATCTCAGCTGCAGAAAAAGGTCGAAGGGATCGAGCTGCTTCGGGGAAAAGTCGATCAGGTCAAATCCAATTGTGATCGGTGGAAGAACAATATGGACCGGCTGGCTGCGGGAAAAGAGACTACCTCGGCCAAACCGTCATTGGCCGAGGTTCAACTTCGGAGCATCAAAGAGAAAACCGCGGGCTAAGCTAAGAGGGTCGAGGAGCTTGAATCCGAGGTTACTGAGACCAGGGCGGAGATCGAGAAGACAAAGGTCATGGCGGACAAGTCCATTGCCATGTACCGGGCCGATGCTGAAGCTGATCAAACACAGCTAAGGGAGGCTTCCGATCGGGAGCGATGGAACAATGACTTGCTAAAGTTCCAATCCCGTAGGGAGACCCTCGAGGAAATCCATGCTCAAGGTTTTTACCTCTCCGAGGAGATAGCCCAAGCCAAGGTGCTCGAAGCCGAATCCAGGCAGCTTACCTCCTCCGATGACGAAGACGATAATGAAGAAGGCAGTCGAGGCGGATATGATGAGGGGCCTGAAGGAGAAGTTGCTCCCGAAGAAGAGGTTGAAACCGCCGTAGTTAGGACTTAGTTTTTCTTTTCTTTTTGTAAGACCTTGATCGGTCTCTTGTACATAACCTTTTTCATCAATATATAATAGAAAAACTTCTTTTGAATGTCTTCTCAGTTTTTATGTTCAAACATGTTTTGTGCTTTTGCCTTGTGGAAATTTTGTTGTTACAGACTCTGTAATCAAGTGAACACTAGCTCGAACTTAGAACAAACCCTTAGGTTTTTAGACAAGCAAGGGCGAATCCCCGAGCTCAATAATATGTTCGAGATTTCGGATGGCTCGATCGATGCCATGACTGTATTGTTTTTATAACTAAGTTCGAGTAAATTTTGAACTTAGAATAGAACAAACCCTTAGGGTTTTTATCAAATAATGGGTAAGTTTCGAACTTATAATAACGTACCCCTTAAGGTTTTATGATGAATCCTCAAGCTAAATTCAAGTCAACTTTATTCGGGCTCGGAATAGTGGAACCCTTAGGTCCGAGTTGAGTGAGAATAAGGTCTCGAACTCTAAATGTATTGGCCCTTAGGCTCCTTTAGGTTGGGCATATATGGCCTTTAAAATGTGGCTATTATTTCCCCTTTTCGTCTTAAAAGACTTAATAAAATTTTCTTTATGCCTTAGCATGTATTTTTTACCCATTGATTTTTTTTAGGGTTCGATGTCAGTTGAAACCCTTTTTGTTTTTGTGCCTTAGCACGTTTGTGTTCAGATAATTTGATACCTCTTAAGGTTTTTCGAGAGTTGATTTTATCGAAGCCCCTTTTGATTATTTGTCGAGGGTAGCCTTTTTTAACTTATTTTTCATAAAATTTGAAGGCCTATTGTTATTGAGGACTTCGGACGTCTCCGAGACACGTTATTTCGGTCGTAGCCTATGGGTATGCCTCTTGGTCTTATTTCCCAATACCATTCCGAACTTGTTTGAAATGTCAGTCCCCGAGGATGGTGGCCTTAGCCTATAGATCGAGGGGTGCCTCTTTAAGGTCTTATGAATTTGAGTTTAGATAACTCGAATATGCCTATCAACGATGGCAGTCCTCGAGTGTTCGAGGTATATTTGCACTTGGATCTTAAGCCATTTCTCAATAAATCATAAGTATGAGATTTGCGTAGTAGAGAATCTGCTTCGAGACATAATATGTTTAAATAAAGAATGCTTCTTTGAATAATATATACATGTGCACATTTTTTTCGATCGGGACTCGACTAACCTATATGGACACGGTTCATTCGACCGTTTGGACCATTACAAAGCTTTCCCTATCGAGGCCCTTTGACACAAGGTATTTTTCTCGAACATATAACATCCGAGGTTGATGCCCCCAGTATTCGAGGTTGATTGCAAAGAAGCCTTGGATACTGTTAAATTGTCCTCAGGTAGCACATAATTGTTGCCTCGTTAAAAACCTTGTCGGAAAAATGCATTTGGGATAAAAATCGATCTAAGGGAAAAAGAGTGCAACGCGTACTTTAAAACCTGAGGTCTTGATGTCTTTGGTCGAACTCCTACAATAAGTTAGCGTCGAAATATATAAATTAAATAAAAGATAAAGTTATACCTTAGCAGTAATATCATTTGAGAAGTGATATGTTCCAATTGTTTGGCAGTGGTTCACCGTCCATTATTCCGAGTTTATAAGACCATTTTCCGACTATATCGAGGACTTGGTAGGGTCCTTCTCAATTCGGGCCGAGATTCCCTTCATTAGGATCTCGAGTGTTGATGGTGACTTTCCTCAGGACTAAGTCCCCGACTCTGAAGTGGCGAAGGTTGGTTCTTCTATTGTAGTACGTTTCAATTCGTTGCTTTTGTGCAGCCATTCAAATGAGTGCAGCTTCTCGTTTTTCATCTAACAATTCGAGGCTAGTATTCATAGCCTCGTGGTTTGATTCTTCTATTGTATGTCGAAACCTGGCACTGGGTTCTCCGACTGGAATCAAGGCTTCTTTGCCATATACTAAGGAAAAATGAGTTGTTCCTGTGCTGGACTTCGATGTTGTTCGATATGCCCAAAGGACTTCGGGTAGAATTTCTCTCCATTTCCCTTTAGTTTCATTCAACCTTTTCTTCAAGTTTTGGATGATAGTCTTGTTCATCGATTCGTCCTGTCCGTTCCCACTAGGGTGGTACGGTGTTGACAATATACTTTTTATTTTATGGTCTTCGAGAAATTTTGTCACTTTGCTACCAATAAATTGCTTACCATTGTCGCATACTATTTCTGCGTGTATTCCAAATCGACACGCGATGTGATCCCGGATGAAATCTATAACCTTTTTCTCTCTGACCTTCTCGAAAGCCTGTGCTTCAACCCATTTAGAGAAATAATCAGTCATAAATAAAATGAACTTAGCTTTACCTGGGGCCAATGGCAGAGGGCCGACGATGTCCATCCCCAATTTCATGAATGACCATGGGGATAGGACCAAGTGAAGTTGTTCTCCGGGCTGGTGGATTATCGGTGCAAATCTTTGACATTTATCACATTTTCAAACAAACTCCTTAGAGTCTTTTTGCATGATATCCCAGTAGTATCCTGCTCTAGTGACTTTGTGAATTAGTGACTCGGCGCCAGAATGGTTCCCACAAGTTCCTTTATGGACATCTCATAGAACATAATCGGTGTCTCCTGGTCCCAAACACACCGCCAATGGTCCATCGAATGTCCTTCTGTATAACGTTCCATCTTTGGCTAATGTGAAACGAGCAACTATAGTTCGTAGGGCCCTCGATTATTTAGGGTCCAATGGGAGCTTTCCATTCTTAAAGTACTCGATGTATTTATTCCTCCAATCCTAGGTTAAACTTGTAGAATTTATCTCGGCATGTCCTTCCTCGATCACAGATCTCGAGAGTTGAACGACAGTCCCCGAGCTGATCTCGCCTTCCTCGACCGATGACCCCAAATTTGCAACTGCATCAGCCTCACTGTTTTGTTCTCAAGGTACATGTTGTAGAGTCCATTCCTTGAAATGGTGCAAAGCTACCTGCAACTTGTCCAAATACCTTTCCATTCTATCTTCTCGAATGTAGAAGGTTTTGTTTACCTAGTTCACCACCAGTAAGGAGTCGCACTTAGCTTCGACGACTTCTGCTCCCAAGCTTAATGGGTCTGAACTTGCTTAATCGATGCGTCATAATCTCCGATGGGATCCCTATCATGTCTAAATGGGTCTGAACTTAGGGTCCAGGCTTAATCGATGCGTCATAATCTCCGATGGGATCCCTGTCATGTCTAAATGGGACCATGCAAAACAGTCTATGTTATTAATAAGAAATTGAATAATCTTTTTCCTGAGTTCGGGGGTAACCCGGTTCCCGGGTATACCTTTCACTCGGGCAGGTACTCGATCAATATAACCTGTTCCAGCTCTTCGACCGTTGATTTGGTGGCATCTGAATCTTTGGTAACAACAAAGGTTCGAGGGGTCAGAAAATCCTCTTGTTCTTCTTCATCTATCACCTGTTTTTTCGATTCGGTCGAGGCTGGTGGCAGTGATTGCTATTTGGCTCCCTGTTTACCTTTGATGTTCGACTTTTTCGAGGTTGACAATGTTGATATCGGCGTTACCTCATCGACTGCAAACACCTTCTTTGCTGCATTCTGTTCCTCGTACACTATTTTTACACCGTCTGACGTCAGGAATTTCATCATCTGGTGGAGGGTCGAGGGAACTGCCCTCATGTTGTGGATCCAAGGCCTTCCGAGCAGGGCATTGTACCTCATGTCACCCTCGATTACGTGGAACTTGGTATCTTGAATGGTCCCGACCACGTTCACTAGTAGGATAATCTCCCCCTTAGTTTTTTCACTGGCCATATTAAAGTCGTTTAAGACTCGAATTGCAGGCACGATCTAATCCTGTAGGCCGAGCTGCTCCACAACTCTTGTTCAGATGATGTTTGCCGAGCTACCTGGATCCACTAAAACATCTTAACTTGAACTTTATTTAACAAGATGGAATTACCAGAGCGTCGTAGTGGGGCTGGGAAATGCCTTCTGCTTCTTCATCATTGAATGATAGGGTGCCTTCGGGCACATAGTCTAGGATTCGTTTCTCTCTATTGATCGACACCTTAGTGCGTTTGAATATGGGTCCCTGTGGAACGTCGACTCCACCGACGATCATATGGATGGCATGTTGAGGTTCTTCCTATTCATTCTTTCTATTAGCGTCCTTTTCCCTGGAATGATTCTTAGCTCGATCATTGAGAAACTCTCGAAGGTGGACCTCGTTGAATAGTCGGGCTACCTCCTCCCTCAATTGCCTGCAATCTTCGGTCCTATGGCCATGCATGCCATGATATTTGCACATCAAATTTGGGTTTCTTTGGGAATGATCGATTTGTGTTGGTCCTAGTGTCTTTGATCCTCCCGATAGCCGATACGATGCCTGGTGCATCAACACTAAAATTATATTCCGCTAGCTGAGGTGCCTCTGTGGGATCTACACACTTGTCAAAACCAGTTTTGCTCACAAGTCCCCGAGAACTTTGTCCTCAATAACTTTTTCGATCATTCCAGGTGGGATTGCGTCTTGGACCATTGTACCTTCGATCTGCAATATATGGTTGGTATCGGTCCTTATTTGACTTTGGCTTTCTGTCGATGTCCCTATGATTTTTACCTGTCGACCTGTTTGGATAAACTAAACCGGAAGGAGCTCCTAATTGGTCGTCCTCGACCCTGATCTTCGATTGATATCGATTGTATACATCTGCCCAAGTTACAGCTGGATACTCGATCAAATTTTGTTTCAACTGATGTGATTCTATCGAACTCCGTTCTTTCAACCCTTGGGTGAACTCTTGAACGACCCAATCATTCGTGATCGGTGGATATTCCATGCACTCCATTTGAAATCGGGACACGAATTCTCTCAACATTTCATTATCCCTTTGTCTTACATTGAAGAGGTCCGATTTCCTTGTTGTGACCTTTATGGCCCCGACATGCACCTTCACGAAGGAATCTGCTAACATGGTGAATGAATCGATGGAATTCGGCGGTAGGTTGTGATACCAAACCATTGCTCCCTTCGGCAGGGTTTCTCTGAACTTTTTCAGTAACATAGACTCGATCTCATCATCTTCCAAATCATTACCCTTAATGGCGCATGTGTAAGAGGTAACATGCTCATTGGGGTTGGTGGTCCCATTATATTTGGGTATGTCAGGCATATGGAACTTCTTTGGAATGGGCTTCGGAGTCGCACTCGGAGGAAACGACTTTTGCACAAATTTCTTCGAATCCATGCCTTTCAAGATTGGTGGTGCCCCCGGTATCTGGTCAAATCGGGAGTTGTAACTCTCCACTTTTTTTTATCATTGGCTTCGATTTTTTTCTGTCCTGATTCGATTCTCTTGGTGAGCTCCTCGAGCATTTTCATTATCGTAGGATCAGTCCCCGATGTGTTATCGTTCGACCTTTCCAGTACAGGCTGGGTACAATGAGTAATTGCTGGCTCAACCCTGTTTGGAGCTTTGTGTTGATTTTGTAACTAAGTGATGTCGGTTTGCTGAGCCTAAAGCATCTCGAAAATCACTTGGAGTCTGACTTCTTCGTCTCCTTTGCCCTGTGTTCCTTGTCCGTTAGATCGACCTTCTCTGCGTACACTCCTACCGAGATCTGCGCCTAAGTCCGCATTCAGAGTGACGTGTGAACTGACATCAACCGGGTTGGCAACCGACGCTCCCCCGAGATTGGCCTGTAGCACCCGACTCCTGGAGCGACCACATTCTCATTTTCCCCGTGTAATTCGAGGTCGTTGTCACCGTGTGTGGATGCATTTTGTGAGCACCATGGTGGGCGCCAAACTGCTTACATTTAAATTTGAGTAACAATTAAATTTATATTATGGTTTTAAGGGTACGTGACTTAATTAAATACCAATTGATAAACAATGAACTAAATAGATAAATTGAACAATGAAATAAATCAAACCAGTACTTAGTAGTGCTTTCGACCTCGAGTTGAGATGGTCTCGAGGTTGGATAACAAGAACAGTAAAGTATGAATAAACAGTAATGAACAACAATGAATAGTACATGAAATAGAGAGCAACATATGTTTGTATTCTTTTCAGTGAATAATGATGCCGTTACAAACGAATGGGATACCCCTTTATATAATAGGAGAATCCTAAATAAGGTACAATTCTAATAAAGGAAGTAAATCCCACGATTGGTGTCAATAACCGCCTGATTAGATCCCTTCCAGGATTTACGCCGTGATCTTCGGCCGGTTTCTAATATCTCGCCATTCCATTATTGTATTTTCCTCGAAGTCAGTCATGCTCGATCTCGATCTTCGGCGAATACTTCGATTTTCATGCCAAATATTCTATCTTCGAACTCAGGCTTGGTCCATCACGAGCTTACCTTCGAGGCAGTCCCTCGTGCCTATGAAATCAGATATGCTCGATTTCGACCGTATACAGATAGTCCCCGCGTTTCTTAGAGTAAAATAATAAGAAATGAACCGAGCCTCGATTTTCTGAAATCTCGATCATGATGTCACCCTCGTGACGTAAGAGATGGACGTGACCGAAACGCCCCGTTGGTACGGTTCCCCAAACCATTAATGTCTGTCAGTTGGCGGTTGGCCACTAGTGCCACTGAACCGTCGCCATGAACTTATAAATACACGCTCCTTTGTTGAATCAAACTTTACTTTTGCCTTAATCAATCTTCCAAGTTTTCTAACTCTCTCCATCTCCTCTCTTCGGCCGCCTGTTGAGCCACCCTTATTAGCACCACCACTAGTTTTTCACCTTTCTTCGCCCTTCTTCACTTACATCAATGGCTAAAACCTCAAATACTGTACCGTAAAAGGAAAAGGCTTCCTCCTCTTCTTCCTGGCCGGCCGGTGACAAAACACCGGCGAAATCGGCTCTTCATGAGCACGTCCCTAGCCCATGCACTTTGAAATATGATTTCAAGGTCGATAACCCTTCATCGGTTCCGGGCCGATGTGAACATGTGTCGAGGTACATGTGTTCCATAACGAAGAGCCACCTCGAAGCCATGAAGAGGGACTTCAACTGGGGCCCCGTGGTTGTGGTGCAAATCCCTGCTCCCGAAGAGGGCATTTTTACTTATGTGGAGGGGTTCTTAAGTGTTTACACTTATCCCTTCACGTTGGGTCCCCTCGACCCAGTAATAGTCGACTTCTGCAAAGGATACCAGGTCACTCTCGGCCAAATTCACCCCTCGTTCTGGCGGATTGTGATCATGATGCGCTTCTTCTCCAGCAAGGCCGAGGAGTTGGAGTTCACCCTTAGCCATCTCATGCGGTTGTACCGCCCTCGAATCTTCTGAGGACTGATCAGGCTCCAGCTCCGAGCAACGAAGGCCTTGTTCTCGAGCATCGACGAGGACAAGGATCGTGGTTGGATGAGTCGGTTCATACGAGTGAGGACTTGCAACATCATCCCGAAAGAGAAGATGTTGTTCCCCGAGGAGTGGAACCCCAATCATAAGTAGCATATTAAACATTGTTCTTAGGATCTGACTCGACCTTTACCTTCGAGGCAGTCCCCCATGCCTATGAAATCGAATATGCCCGATTTCGACCGTATACAATATATTTTATGTTACTTTACATTGTTGTAATCAGGAAAAAAAACATATTTTTAACTTTTGTAGTGTCACCATATTAATTTTTTGTTTTTATCATCATCACAAGGCAAATTACCTATCCTTACTAATATCTTTAGTAAATTCATTTTATTATTCAACTTTAAATTAGGACTTAAAAAATAAAAAATTCAAAAATTTAAAAATGGTTTAGAAAAAGAGTCATCCAGTGATCCGAATATTATTTAGTTATGCTGTTAGAGGCAGATCCAGGATTTTAAGTCATGGGTGCACCACAATACTTGTCATGATATCAAGAGATGTAATTCTTTTAGTGTTTTATAACATATTAATAATTTTACACATTATTCAAAGAGATAAACTATAATCTTGCTAATCTAAATTTGTGTTTTTCATTAATATTATTAATTATAATCTAACAATCATTACCTAGTATTTGTCTTAACATAAAATTTAAAATAAAAAGGAAAAGTAAAATGCTAATGAAAATTTAATACTGTAAAAATTGAAATTTATGAAAATTTTATGGCTAAAAGAAGCATGAAAATATCAAAAAGCTCTTAGAACGTATGACAAGTTCTTTATATGTGACTTGCTTATCCAAAAAAAAAAAAGTATTTTATCCTAAAAATTGGAAAAGAATTCAATAATTTGGTTGGAATTAAAATATGTTTAAGCAATAATTTGGCATAAAATATTTAAGCAAGTCTCATGATGAAGTTAGATCTTATTCTCATATAAATTATTTATAATAAAATTAATTTATAGTGGTTCAAGATAAAGACAAATCTCAATGGAAGTAATCAATAGTTTAATCTTTGACTCCTTAAGTTATTGTTTATCATGAAAACTTGGGATAGAGATAAAAAAAAAGAAAAATGATAAGAATAAAAATAGAATTAAAACAAAAAAAGAGTTCCGAAGTACAAACTAAATACGTGTTATTATATTAATGTGTGTCTATGGAGTATCGATTAGAGGAACCAATGCTAAAATTTGAGCATGAGTGACATCTACATTATATGGCTAAACCATTGAAAATTTATACGGAAAATCTATTTTTACTTGGCAAGAGGATGAGTTGCATGTGCCCGTTGTTTTCTAACATAGATACGCCTCTATATGGCGTGATTAATTAGCATGATATTATTTTTTATTGACTATTTGATATGTTGAATTAATTATGAAATTATTAATTTTATTGCTCGTGGGATAACTTATTACGGGTACTAATAAATTATCCGATATTACTTTTAATTTTAGAATAAGGCGATACTAAATTTTTATTCTATGATCATCACTAACTGAACAAGGAATAAGGCGAATACAAAATTTTTATCCACCATTATTTTTACTTATTCATGGTACCAAATTACCCCTAAAAATTATTTAACCAAAAAAAAAATGGCCATAATGTCACTAACCTCGTAAACAGCACGTCGATGTGTGTGTGTGTCCATTTTCTCTATTCTCTCTCGTACGTTTCACGTTGACATTCCAAGGAGCAGTCAGTCCCCTAGCGGTGTTGGACTGTATTTTTGAATTCCCTAAGTCAGTCTTTCTGTTCGTGGTTTTGATCTGTGGTCTGCTATTCAATGTCGGTGAGTACATTAACCATTTATTCGCTGCTGTTTTTTTCCTTATATACTTCTTTTTATTGTTGTAAATCAACCTTCTTTTTCTACATTTGTGCGTCTGTTCTATTTGATCCAATCAAGTGTGTGTGTGTGTGTGTGTGTTTTAATTGAGCTTGAGCGAGAGGGTATAAAAAATTTAGCCTACTGTCATCCGCTGTGTGCTGCACTAGATTATCCTTTTTCTTTTTTTCGTTTTCTGTTTTGCTCCCCATTTAGCTGTTTGTTTTTTCTCTCTGCTGTGTGATAACCTAGCACATGGGTTTTAGCTACTGCCTAACAGTACTGTTGAACAACTAATATTGGTTGTTACTTGCAAATTTTAGTCTCTAGGATGATCTGCGAATGACCTCGCAAGATCTCTATTCTAATGCACACGAGCTTTTGGGTTGGTTCGGGGGTTGGGCCACTAGCATAACAACAACAACAACAACGACCCACTAAAATTCCGGGGTTTGGGGAGGGTAGTGTGCCCCTACGTCGAGGGAGTAGATACCCTCGGCTCAAGAAGACGAAAAGAGATAATATATAGTACCAAGGTTGGGCCACTAGCACGGCCCTCACAAATCAACAAAATCAATAGATGTCCGTGATGGGCCTGATGAACTATAGCTCTTTCGACATTCAAGTTAGTAATGTTCATTATTAGATAATCAAGGCAGGAAAGATAAAAAGACTGCTCAAAATAGAAACAAAAGTCTTGCACTAAGTGTATAGGAGTAATGTATTTAAGGGCCGTCCCCTGCCCTCTTTCCCCTTTTTCGTCACGGAGGAGTACCCCTTTTATACTTGTTCGAGGCTATAGAATGGCTTCTCCGGGTTGATCACTTGGTCACTCTTCCACATCTGCACATAGGCAGTTGTCTCTTTTCCAAAAGAAATGAGTATAGGATTACTCATTCTTTCTGCTTGTCATAGGCTGCCAACTGTAGTTGATGAGACTGTGAGACATGGAGGGTGAATTTTCTTCACCTAGATGGTGTGCATGCAAAGGGATTTTCAGCGTACTAGGAGACTGATCATGCACTCTGCTTTTTCTTATGTTCCTCGATCCCGAATAGTTGAACTAGATGCTTGTTCCTAAGCCTCGACTTCTTTGTATGTTCAGTCTCTGACCTTTTCGGAAAAAGAAAATCTCTGACCTTTTGCATTTCTAGATCAAACATGTCCATATACCACCAAGTAGCCAACTTAAAGTGCCTGCTCATACGATTCTAAAGCAAGCAAACATCATTTTGAAGTTATGAAAGCCGTACTTGTAAGAATCAAAGGAGAAAGGTTGATTAGAGTGCATTTGATTCATTCCATGTCATTGTTTCTTCTTTCATGTACCTGGAGACCTCGTTGCTCTTGATCTTTTTGCCATTGGAAGTCCAAATTGCTCCTCATCTCTTGCATATAATGGTAATTCAAATACAATCGTATCTTGAACTTCAATACTTGGAACCAATTTCTGAATACAAGCATATAGTCCATTCGTTACTTCTTTACAATTCTCAATGGCTAGATCTTGATAGAAATACTCGGGATTCAAATAATGTCCAGCTGCATGTAATGGTTGATGCAATTGGCATTTCCACATTTGATCAATGATCTCAAAAATATCTTTGTACTTTCTAGACTTCTCCTCAAAAGATTTTGCGATTGCTTCTTTAGCTCTATCCATAACTTCGTAAATATATCCCATGGTAGGCTTTTTCTCGTTGTCAACTAATCGTAAAACTTTAAAAAGAGGTCCCATTATCTTCACTATATACACAACTTGATTCTAAAATGTAGGCATCAATATAGTATGAGTTGTAACTTTTCCCTGTGGTTTTTTTTGCCATTTACTATTTACTCAATGCTCAGATGTAATCATGGTTCGCAAATTAGTCTTTTGATTATGTAGCCTTTGCAAAGTTAGACAACTCGTGGCAAATCGAGTAATTTTGCATTTCACCATTCTTTTCGTTTTGTGAAGTCTCCCATCACATTAATGACTCTTGTATCACCATAGATGAAATCAACAACTGCAATTGCTTTTTTGAGGGTTCTCGACTTCTTGTAATGGCTAGAAGCTTACCTATGTCTTCTACAATAAGATCTATACAATGGGCTGCACAAGGCATCCTTTATATGTGTTTTCTCTTTCTTTCTAGGAGTTGGCCTAAAATAAAAAGAGAATACTTAAATATATTATATACTAAAATATATGAGAAATCAGAACTTGAGTAAAGTAAATACTTACCCACAAATATAAAGCTGCTGCCATTATCACTACAACTTGAACTACATTTTGCTCCAACACGCTCCACATATCTATCCAGTAGCTCACATAGTTTCTCTCCAGTTTTGACAAATGAAGATGCATCAATGGACTCCATAAACATTGTACTACATGGAGAATTCACCAAAAAGTTTATTAATGTTCTTTGCTTCCTATCTGTCCATCCATCTGCTATAATGTAACATCCATGCTTTACCCATTCTTCTCTATGTCTATTTAAAAGTTCATTAGTCAACTCTTACCTCCTTATTTAGTAATGCAACCCTTAATTCATGATAACTTGGAGGCTTCAAATTTGGTCCTTACCTTCCAGTAACATCAATAGCCTCCTTAGAGCTTTTCAGACGAACAACATTGAATGGTATGCCAGCATCGTAAAAGAAACGAGCAACTTTTTGAATAGCCATTGCTCTTGCTTCTTTGTCATATGAATCTTTGATACATGTCTGCCTAAGTTGCCCTTGACCTTGCAAATATGCACCCGTAGGGTCTTTTCCTTTACCCTTAGCTAATTTCTTACTAAGTCCACGGGGAAGGCTTCCCCCACCACCTTTTTATTTTAGGAATGATTTCTTGAATTTTATCCTCTTCACAAACATCTTAATGATCGAGCTCATAAAGATACTCGATTTCTTAAAGATACTCTCTAGCATAAATATCTTTCCTTACTTTTTTTCCTCCATGTAAGCTTTCAACAAATCATACAAAGAAACATAAAAATTACTAAGTTTGGTGGAAGAAAAGATGAAACCCGGCCTCCACGGCAGCTTTGTGCTCTCCCTTGGTCAAACGTTACTCTAAAAGAACGTTTTTACATGTATTTATACTAAGTAGGGTCGGGCTCAAACGAAACCACCTTCTCCTGCGCGAAATAGGAAAAATACTCTGTAAAAAATACACAGGCGTGCCGCATGAGGCGACGTGCCACGCGGGACAGCAATGAAGTTTATGAGGGAGCGTGCAAAATTAACAGCAACAGAAAAATGGGTTGCATAGTGTGGCGCTTTAGTGGCCATTTCCAGAGAATTTGCCAATTTCAATTCATCTACTACTTTGTCTTGTGTAATGATGAATAGGGCAGCTACTTCAATGTTTCACACGTCACTTGCATGTCTCACTTTGGAGGATTAAATTCCTTAACTTAGAGAATTTTGGCTTCATGTTGCACGTCTGCTAACAAGTCGTGATAGACCATTTTTTTGGCTTTGGACATTTTTCTTTCACTTTTTATATACATACGCTGTACTCGACCCCCGAACACGATTCCAACTTAATCCTTTGGGCTTTTACTCAGACTTCAAAGCTCCAAATGGCTCGAATTAGCTCCATAACATCTACATAGCTCGGAATCACTCCTACAAGACATAAAACACGCAATTAGTGCAAAACACTAGCGATTAAAGCTCAAACTCAATTAAAGTGAAGTAAATTAGAGTGTAATAAGCGACTAAAATACGAGATTATGGCCCATTATCAACACCCCACACTTAAACCATTGTCCGTCCTTGAGCAATCAAACTACACTTTATATGGACACTCACAGAAATAACATTCATATGCCACAAAAGACGTACCATAGGCTTGCCCGTAGTGTACTACTATACTAATCGAGCTCATTCAGTAAGACTTTAATTGGTTGTAATGTAGGCTGCGGGACGGGTATGATTCATTTAGATATAAGAGTGACTACATCTCCCTAAGCACTTTAATATATACACTTTGACATTTAAAACCCCACACATATGTCAAACCATAACTCCACCTTCACTTCAGTGTATGTTATACTTTTTTAGGCACAATTACATCAAGAGTTACTACTATCAAGGAATATTTTTCACAATAATACAACTATTTTTTTCTTTTCTTTTTCACTTCAAGTGGCTCTTACTTTTTCAAAACAGTGCACCTTTCTTCTTATTTCATTAGTTCTACTCAAAAGTCAAACCAGTCACCCCACACTCCAACTTTTACCAAGTTCATAACAATTCAAGTGCTCATGAGAGGTGAAAAGGTTCAAATAGATGGTTAATTTAAACAAATGGGTAAGACTTGTAATGTGGTTGCCAAAGAAACAGGATTACAGGCTCAAAGGGTTAACTACGATACATAACAATTAGGCGGGTAAAATATATATATCTGGTTCAACAAAGAAACGCCTATATCATTTTCAAGTCTGAACAAAACTGGTATTTCGCTTTGCAAATACACGGGGAAAGTTCTAGACATCAACTGACACGCACATAATAACACATAAACCTCACACACACATGGCACATAACTCACTCAGGATTGGACTCATCAAGACACTCTAGTCAAAGCAGTTAAGCAAAGTTAAGATCATACAATTTAAGGTTTACAAGAGTCAAAAACTGAGCGTAAGCGTCACAAACAAAGCACTCACTATTCTCAAGGCATAACAAAGTTAAGGGACATTGCTTCAAATTCAATTCATAGCACAAGTTTTCCTATTTCTAACAAAAAATAAAAACTAACTATACCTGGTTCAAACAAAACCTTTGGAAAAGAACCGTGGCACAAAGAAAAATCAAGGGGGAATTATTACACTACCTAACAAAAGAAAATCTTTTTGTCCTTTTCCTTACGACTTTAGTCCTTCAAGAAACCTGTCGAATGAGATCCATCGACGGGAAAAGTCCAATTTTTCAACCTTTTTCCTTTTTTATGAAGGAATTCTCCCACCACACACTTAAAAGAGTGCAGTGTTCCCAATGCACAAATAAAACAAAACAGTAACGAGGGTGGACAAGAAACTTCCTGAAAGGCTAAAGGCCGAAGCAATCACGGTTCACGAGGTACTCAAACTTCCCCCAAGCATGGTTCTTTGTGTGGGCACCCCACACTTAGTTCTCACCATCTAGCTCGCTTTTGCACTCTTCGAATGGCTTTGCTTCCTATGCTTATAATCCTACAAAATAAAAATAGAAACTACTAAATAAAAACAAAAGAAAGCAGTAGCTGAGTTGCCTCCCAACAAGCGCCTGATTTAACGTTGCGGTACGACTTGAAGCACTTGTTGTCTCCATCTCGAACTTGTGAATTGAGCCCCTAATTTGGCTTCAAGCTTTCTTTAATGCTCCTGGGGCGGTGAGACAAATTTAATTGGGCCAAGCAACCAATATCGCATTTTACACTTCTTGGCCTTCGGATGAGGTATGTAATTCTGTCTCTCTGGCACGACGAATTCAAGAATGTAAGCGCCCCGTTCCTCATCCATTGGCTCCTCCAAAGGCTCAGATGACTCGATTTCCATGTCATCATCCAAACATAATGTTGAAAAATGTATGGAATGAAGACCCATGCGCCCTAACTCTAGAATTGTGTTACTCTTTACATTCTCATATTTACATTCACAAGAGTCGTCAACTATAACATTATCTGCTTCCTCGCATGGCTCTAGTGTACTTTTCTCAACATGGTAGCAAAACAACAAATCATATAAAGAAACATAAAAATTACTAAGTTTGGTAGAAGAAAAGATGAAACCCGGCCTCCATGGTGGCTGTGTGCTCTCCCTTGGTCAAACGTTACTCTAAAAAACGTTTTTACATGTATTTATACTAAGTAGGGTCGGGCCCAAACGAAACCATCTTCTCGTGCACGAAATTGAAAAAATACTCTGTAAAAAATACACAGGCGCGTCGCATGGGGCGATGCGCCACGCGGGGGAGCAGTGGAGTTTATCATGGAGCGTGCAATGACAGCAGCAGAAAAATGTGCAGCCGCGGCGCGGCGGGCGTCGTACAGTGCGGCGCTTTAGTGGCCATTTCCAGAGAATTTGCCAATTCAGTTCATCTACTACTTTGTCTTGTGTAATGATGAAGCTACTTCAATGTTTCACACGTCACTTGCATGTCTCACTTTGGAGGATTAAATTCCTTAACTTAGAAAATTTTGGCTTCATGTTGCACGTCTTCCAACAAGCCGTGATAGGCCATTTTTTTTAGGTTCGGGCATTTTTCTTTCACTTTTTATATACATACGCGGTACTCGACCCCCGAACACTATCCGGCTTAATCCTTTGGGCTTTTACTCAGACTTCAAAGCTCCAAATGGCTCGAATTAGCTCCATAACATCTACATAGCTCGGAATCACTCCTACAAGGCATAAAACACGCAATTAGTGCAAAACACTAGCGATTAAAGCCCAAACTCAATTAAAGTGCAGTAAATTAGAGTGTAATAAGCGACTAAAATACGAGATTATAACCCACCATCAAAAGGCTGGGGCAAAACAATATTATTTGTGGTAGTCGATCGTTTTTCCAAATATGCACACTTCATACCCATGTCTCACCCTTACAATGCAACCCGTGTTGCCTATGTTTTCTTTGAGAATATTGTTCGCATGCATGGGATACCCGAATCGATTACTTGTGACAGGGATGTGATTTTTACAAGCACATTTTGGAGAGAATTGTTTCATCTATGTGGAACAAAGTTGGCATTCTCTTCTGCTTATCACCCTCAGACTGATGGTCAAACTGAAGTTGTGACTCGTACTATTGAAATGTATTTGTGTTGCTTAGTTGGGGATTATCCAAAGAAGTGGGTTGATTGGTTGCCTTGGGCAGAGTATTGCTATAATACTTCCTTTCATACTGCATTGCAAACAACTCCGTTTAAGGTTGTTTATGGCCGAGATCCTCCTCGTATTGTCCTATGTGGCTGGTTCTTCACGAGTGGAGGCTATTGACAATGCATTGCTGGATCGTGATTTAGTTCTGCTTGACATTCGCAGCAAGTTGCAACAAACTCAAGTTAGGATGAAAGAATTATTATGGCAAAGGTCACCGTGAGGTTGCATATGAGCCAGGTTCACTAGTTTGGCTGCTTTTACATCCTTATCGTCAAAAATCTGTTGCGGGTCAACTGTGCCATAAGCTTGCACCTCAGTTCTTTGGGCCTTTTCCAGTGTTGCGGCGAATAGGGGAAGTTGCGTATGAGTTACAGCTGCCCACTGTAAGTTGCATAATGTATTTCATGTATCCCTCCTTAAAGCTTTTAAGGGTGCTGCTCCTACAGTTCCTCCGACTCTGCCACCACTAGCGGATGGTAGTGTTGTTCCTATGCCTTGTTCTGTTCTACGAGCTCGTCTTAATCGAGGAACTTGGGAACTCTTAGTGCACTGGTGTGGGTTTGATTTGTCAGATGCTACTTGGGAGGATGTTGAACATTTTCGTAATGCCTATCCAGACTTCGAGCTGGAGGACAAGCTCTTTAGAGAGGGGGGGGGGGTTAACATTATAGACTTCTTTGTGGGTAAAGTTTGTGCAAGGTGGGGTTCTCGAGTTGAGGAAAATAACAACGTCAAAGAGGATAAGTAGATAGGAATAGAGATGCACCTGGCAAATATTTGTTGGGCATTTAAGTAGTAAGTAGTTTAATTTTACTAGAATTCTTAATTTAGTAGATTTCTTATATCCGTAGACTCCTAGTTATGCTTAATAGCTTTGTAATAAGACTCTATTTAAAGAGACAGAAGGAATAAAAAAGGGCAGGCAAGATTTATATAAAAAGTAAGAGATTTGGGACTCTCTCTAACGATTCCTAAAGTTATAGGCTCCCTTTAACGAGCTTATTTATTGTTATCAAAATAGGTCGCTCACAGAATAGAAACAAGGGAAAGGATCTGTTCAACACAGACTTTCCAGTGAATCGCCCTGTGACAAGATCCATTCTGCGTGACCATAACACAACCTCTTTGCCCTTCCTGGGTAGGGGTAAGGCTGCGTATATCTTACCCTCCCGAGACCCCACTTGTGGGAAACTACTGGGTTTTTTGTCGTCGTTGTTTTAAATATGTATGTTACCTTGATCCGAGGTGAAAAGCGAAATTTTGGTCTATGTTCTTCAATATTTGAGGTTGCTTTCACGTGTTAGTCCTATTTTATATAATGGTTGGTTGACTTGACACATTAAAATGTTAATTTAACATTTAAATACATTACTAATACAATTTAAAGTAATAGTAGCAGAATTAGTTTTATGCAGAAAATATCATACAAAGTTTTAAATTTGGTGAACTAGATGAATATGAATTGTTAAAAATTGTGAAAGTCATATAGAAATTTTTATTAGTGCATGAAATCATACATTTAGGGCATCGTAGAGTGAAAAAAGTGTCATATAAGTTGGTTCATGATCTAAAGAGCACACTGCTAGCATTTCAAGTATTCTCGGGTTCAAGGATAAATCAGAAAAAGTGTCAAATTATTCCTATTGGATAACATCTAACAATTGACAAATGTTTTATTGTAAGTCTGGATCCTTTATGGCGGCTTAACCGAGACTACGTTCGGGTGCAATGCGTAAGAACTTTGTTGCATGAAGTTGAGTGATTAATAGAGTCGAAAGGAGGTTATCAGGTGGTGAATGATTTTTGTTGGAAGGTGGAATGAGATTAATTAAGAGCACCTTGTCTAGGAATAAGACCTATCACATTTTTTATGTTCGTAGTGAGGACAGGTAGAAAGTTTGAGGATACTAAATAGAGATTTCTGTGGAACTTGAGGTGGCAAGGTGTAAACGTCATCATGTTGTCGATTGAGATAAGTCACTTCTCCTTTGATGATGAGAGACTTAGGGACAAGAGTTTGAGGATGTTCAGCAGAGTTCTATAAGGAATGTGAAGTGGAAGTTTGGAGTAGTAGATCAAGTGTTGTGGAGAACGATCTATCCACAAATATTGAGTTTAATGGGGTAGGATGACCAAACGAATAACCTAGCTGTACGGTATAGCACTATGGAGGGGCATAATGAATGCTTAGGATGATTTCTATAGGAATGTCACATTTGTCCAAACGCTACCCTGAGTTTTCGGAACAGAGATGGTCCATTGATGTTCATTTCCATTATCTTTTATAATCAGAGAGCAGCCGTGGCTCACATATACGGGGAACAAGGAGAAATTTTGGATCTAGATTTTAGAAGAAAAATGTAGGACTTGGAAATGAAGAATCTTAAGGTATTGCTTGGCTGCTATGTTAAGCTTGAAATCTCCTTCATAGGCAGATATGGATGGATATGAGAATGGTGGAAGGATGGAATGTTTCACGTTAATTAGTTAGCTGTTATGTAAATAAGCATAGTCCTACATGGAATAGGAGTAGTGTATGTATTGTGTATTGTTATAAATAGAGGTACTTGTATTATACATTTACATCAATAATATAATTTTTTGAGTTGTTAATTCTCATATGGTATGAGAGCATCGGTGAGAAACTCCGGAAAGGTCGGACAATCGCTATGCATTAATTTCCGGCGACTTTTTCCAGATCTGATTGCATCACCTTTCTATTGGTGAGTGTTGTGCTAAAACCAACACCACCAACATACTCGGGCAAGTGAAAATTCCAGCTTATATGAGATTTTACGCAAAAGACAAAAAGGAGGAGATAGAAGAAAGAAGTCGCTTTGTCTTCAGCTCTTGTGTTCTCAAGTCATGCTAATCCTTTTAATTGCTTGTCGTAACAGGTTACAACTGTGAGAGTCAGCAATGTTTCTTTTGGTGCTTCACAACAAGACATCAAGGAGTTCTTTTCATTCTCTGGGGATATAGAGTTTGTGGAGATGAGAAGGTAAGTGTTTGTGGTAGCAAGTGTTTTCTTCTTTTTTGGATTTGTTTTGAGCACTAAACTTATTTTATTTAGATTTAGTTTGATGTTTGGATAATAAAGAAATAAGAAGAAATAAATGTGCGTATGAGAGTTTAAAAGCAGCCATTGTAATGGTAACTGATCGATGGTTAATATTATTGCTTCATTCAAGTTACTTTTATATTCTTTCTCTAGTGAGGACGAGCGGTCTCAAGTTGCGTATGTCACATTCAAGGATCTTCAGGGTGCAGAGACTGCAGTTCTTCTTTCAGTATGTTTACTTTCATCGGCCTTTTCGCAGCTGTAAATCTTTATCGTATTGTTAATAAATTTCTTCCAAGTATTAACTTTATTTGATTATGCAATCCCCCTTTTGCTTTGTTCTTTTTTCGCCCTATATTTTATCCCCTTATTTAGTCCTCAGGGGTTGTTAAAAGGAGTCAGGATAATTTTGTTATTAAAGTTCAAATTACTCTATGTTTCCTGGATAATGTTATTCCTGGTTTGTCTGGAATTGGGAAGGAACAAAAAGAAGGAAAGAGAACAGTTGTATAAAATGAGTACACAGAGTTTAAATTGTCTCCTTTTCTTTGATCCATATGAAGTCTTATGGCAGTGATAAGATGAAGTTGCTGAATTTGAACACAGTTTAATTGGCTGTTTGTTTATACACATTAGTTTTATAAGCTTATTTGGGATTTCTAGGGTGCTACAATTGTTGATCAGTCCATCACAGTAGCCCTTGACCCTGAGTACCAGCTTCCGCCAACTGCTTCAATGCCACCTACAGTATGTATATTTCAATACTTTAGGCATTGTTTTCTTGTTTTATCCATCACATGGTTTGTACCTTTTTATATCTGCAGGCAACTGAAGTAGCTGGAGCTGGATCTGCTATTCAAAAGGCAGAAGATGTTGTGAGCAGCATGTTATCAAAGGGCTTTATCTTGGGCAAGGATGCAGTTAACAAGGCCAAAGCATTTGATGACAAACACCAGTTCACGTCCACTGCCTCAGCCAAAGTTGCTTCTTTAGACCAAAAAATTGGCCTTAGCGAGAAAATCACTACAGGAGCAACCGTTGTGAATGAAAAAGTGAAAGAAATGGACCAGAAGTTCCAGGTTTCTGAAAAGACAAAATCAGCAATTGCAGCTGCTGAGCAGACAGTTAACAATGCTGGAACTGCCATCATGAAGAACAGATATGTTTTGACTGGAACATCATGGGTAACTGGTGCTTTTAATCGGGTCACAAAGGCTGCAGCTGAAGTTGGCCAGAAGACGAAGGAAAGATTGGCGGAAGACCCTTCTGGCAATTCAGCTGATGCTCAAGTACACGTCACCTCGGAATCTCCAAACGAGGAACCTACCAGGGCCTCTTCGCCTAAGGGCTTAATCCTTTAGCTTGCCTAAAAATATTTCTTAACAACTGGTGCACAATTTCACTTGTTTGATTTGAACTTCTTATTATGTATGGTTAGGTGCGCTAGTTATACAAGGACCATTATTTAACCTTGGGAATTGGGACCTTGAATATTCTTGCTCGGACATCTGAGTTCACGTCAAAAGTTGAATCTTGTTGCTGTCCCTCAACTCGTATGAAATCTTATTACCGTCAGTTGAAAATTGTTAGAATTTGGCTTTTGGGAGTAGCCAGTCGCCTGAAATTGTGCTGCAACAAGTATACAGGCAAAAGCATTAGTTGATTAGCCTGGCCATTTCTGAGTCTGTAGACAGGGATAAGAAAAGGATAGTTGCAGCTAGGGGTGTTCATGTTTCGGTTTGGGTTGATTTTTTCCTAAAAAGAAATCAAACCAAGTAAGTCGGTTTTTCAAATATTGGAACCAAACCAAACCAAACCAAACCAATTAAGTCGGTTTTTTATCGTTTAGGTTTTTGTCGGTTTTTTCGTTTTTTTTTTCCTTTTTTTTAAATATGAGATATACACTACCAAACGCATATTTCGGCGACTATATTTGTAATATAACATTATCAAATCAATTGCTCTTTGAGCAATCTATCATTTACCAAAATATATTGACGATGATTGGATCAAATAGTGATGAATAATTTAAGTACTCAATTAAAAATCGATTATTTTTGATATGTATTTAGCAAAAGAAAACTATCAATCAAAATACAAAGACTAATATGTACCATAAAATTTTAGAAACTTTATATAAAAACACACATACACACACACAAGTTTGGTTTTGGTTTTAATCAAAAAAACCAACCAAGCCAAACCTAAAAAGTATCGATTTTTAAAATTCAAAACCAAACCAAGCCAAACCTAAAAAGTATCGATTTTTTTGATCGATTTTGGCTCGGTTTGATTTGATTTTTCGGGTTTTTATGAACGCCACTAGTAGCAGCCTATAATGATTGGTATGAATTACACTTTGGAGAGGATCAATCTGTTTCATCTTCCCAAAATATTTCGATTTTAGTAATGAACACTCCCTCCATTTCAAAAAGATTGACACTATTTCTTTATTAGTCCGTTTCGAAATGATTGACACCTTTTAATATTTTCTTAATAGGAAGTATTTATAGCCATATAAATGCTATGACAAGTTTCAAACCACAAGTTACAAAAGTCTTACAGCACATAAATGATATGGCTTATTTAAGACTACTAGTCTGTTTGGCCAAACTAGAAAATTCAGTTTTTTTTGAGAAGTATTTTTTTTTCAAAAGTGCTTTTCTCAAAAGTAATTTTGGTGAGAAGCAGTTTATGTTTGGCTAATTAATTTGAAAAATACTTCTAAGCAGTAATTAGTGTTTGACCAAGTTTTTAAAAAGTGCTTCTAAGTGTATTCTTTTCAAAAGTGCTTCTCAAAAAAGTACTTCTGTGAAGAAGCTACTTTTTTCTGCTTTTCCCAAATTGCTTCTTCTTCTCTCAAAGACACTTTTTTTTTCTTCTAAAAGCTTGGCCAAACACTTCACCTTTGAAAAAAACACTTTGTTTGAAAAATAAGCACTTCTCAGCTTGGAGAAGCTTGGCCAAACATGCTATACATCCTTAGTTGTTTACCCTAAAAATCGGATAACAATTAAATTTATAAGTGATTTTAAAGATATGTGATTTCACTTGGCACAAAGTGATAGAAATGTAAATTAATATTAGATATTGGCTGTAAATAAAAACAGAGCAAACCAAAATGATATGTGTCTTTGGCCCTCGAGCTAGGTTGCCCTCAAACCAAATGAGTATGCTATTGAAAAGTATGAACTGAGCAACATAGTATGAAAGTTTAAGAGAGAATATAATTTATTGCTTTGTTCTTCGTGAATGTAATGTGTTTACAAATGATTAGACCTCCCTCTTTATATAGTAGATGAGTTCTATTTATTGTACAATTCTAAATACAAAAGGAAATTCCATGATTGGCTAACTAACCGGTCTTGACTTGATATGTGCCGAGATTTTTGCCATGATCCTTGCCCGATCGCAGATATCATAACTTTTCATTATTCGACTCATCAGGCTTCCTTTGATCTCGCTCGATCTCTATCCCGCTCGGTCTTGATCTCGACTGGTCTCGATCTCGATCGGCCCCTGAATCACGAGCTTGGCAATCTATCTTCATGCCATGGTCCGATATAACATGGGGTCGAACCTTGACCTGCCGTCCCTGTCTCGATTAACCATACAAAAAAATACAAGCCCGATTTTAACCGTATACAAAATCTTCCCCTTTCTAATTAAAATTTGTGTCAAAGATGGAGGGAGTATTAACACTTGGTGTTGAAATTCACTTTATCTGCTTCGTATTGATCAATCTTAGTAAGGGAGAGTGATCTTAACACTCTATGATCTCTTGGCCATCAAACTGACTAGCATGACTACAAAATTATGAATATTTTGTGCCACATATTTAAAAGCGAGAAGAAAAAGTTTCACTGGACACTAATGGTTAGAAGATCACTAAAGTTGAGCTTGTAATACTACGATTCTTTTTCTAATATCTTTCCGCTCGTAACTCATAAAACTACACATTTTCGGGAAAAAAATATTTATGGATGGAGTTGGTTGATGACTGGTTGAGAAGGAAAGTTAAAAGAGGGTTGACTATTGATATAATGCGAGTAAGATGGAGTGACAACTATTAGACAACAATATAAATCTTAAAATATATACTCAAATTACACTTTGATCTCATTCATTGTTTGCAATTTTGTTTTTAAGAAAACTAATTTCTTATCAAGCGCGTTGCACGTGTATCCCGTGCCAAATAATACGAACTTTTTAAAAATCACATAGATGTGGCTATTAAAACATATGTTAGGCATGAACACAATTTAAAGGAAAAGAGTGGAAGCCCAAAATGATAAAAGGTGTCTGATATTATTATGGTAAAAATATACATAAACTTTTGTATACCGACGAAATCAGGAGAGCCCGATTTCGGAGTCCAAGTCAGTATCCCGAGCCCGAGTTCGAATGAATCGAAGTCGGAGTTAAGTCTAGCTAAAAAGTGCACACTTCGGGGACCAAATCGAGGGCTGAACATGATCCACCTCGAAATAATGCCGTTATAAATCTGTACCAAAATGAGCGGGAATTCTCAACGGCACGAAGATCAAGGCGTAAATTCTGAAGCAGATTTGTACAAATTAGTACAAATCCATACTAGGCGGTTACACAGCTGTCCCCAATAGGATTCTTTACTGTAAATAGTAATGTACCTTATTTAGGGTTTCCCCTCCTATATAAAGGGGACCCCAATCATTTGTAAAGATATCTAATCATTGAAAAAGAATTTACTATCTTACTTTATCGTTCATTGTTCTTTAGAATTATTCTCTAGCTTTATTGCTCTTACTTTACTGTTCTTGCGTTATTATCCCTAACCTACCTCGAGTTCATGGAGCTCGAGGACCATATTGCCCAAAGTAACACTGATTTGGTTCTTCAATTCTTCTCCTTTATACTCTATATTACTTTCTTACTAATTGGTATTGGACTAGATCACATATCTTTAAAACCAAAAATCAAATTTAATTATTACTCGTATTTTTGAGGAAAATAGTTGTGCGGCCACCGTGGGACTAAAGATAATAGTGATTAGTTCAGTACTAATTTTCTGATAACACACATTATTCTTCACATATTTTCTTGTCAAAGATTCTTTGATTTCAGGTTGAAACATGTCGAACTCAGCGAACACACCAGTGCATGGTAATGACGGCCTCATATTCCATGGAGAAAATGATAATGCAACAGCTTCGGGGGCTAGTGTACCACCACTTAACCCTGGGGTAGCACCAGTTCCTAACCCAGTCGATGTTGGTTCACATATTGCTCTAAACGTCGATTTGGGCACTGACGTTGGAGGAAGCGTACGCGGAGAGGTTCAACCCGGTGGTCAAAGAACACAAGGTCGAGGAGATGGAGAAGTCACCCTCCAAGTGATTTTTGAAATGTTACAAGCGCAACAGATTGCTATCGCTCAGTTGCAAAGTCAGCAAAAGACTCCGAGCGTGGAGGGACTAGAAACTACTCATCATGCTGAACGAGTCCCGGAGAGGTCGAGCAATAATGGACCAGGAGCTGACCCCAGAATCATGAGAATGCTCGAAGAACTCACAAAAAGGATCAAATCAGAAGAGAAAAGGATCGAGGACAACGATAAAAAGGTGGAAACGTATAACTCGAGGGTCGATGAAATACCGGGAGCCCCTCCGGTTTTGAAAGGTATGGATTCTAAAAAGTTATGCAAAAACCTTTCCCCCCGAGTGCGGCCCCGAAGCCTATTCCAAAGAAGTTTTGCATGCCGGACATACCCAAATACAACGGGACCACCGATCCTAACGAGCACATCACCACATATACTTGTGGTATAAGGGAAAATGATTTGGAGGACGACGAGATCGAGTCTGTTCTACTGAAAAAATTTGGACAAATGGGCCATGATTTGGTACCATAACCTGCCCCCGAACTCCATCGATTCGTTCGCCATGTTGGCAGATTTGTTTGTAAAGGCACATGCTGGTGCTATAAAGGTTGCAACAAGAAAATCGGACGTATTCAAAATTTAACAAAGGGACAACGAGATGTTAAGGGAATTTGTATCCTTGTTCCAAATGGAACGAATGGAGTTACCACCAGTTTCCGATGACTGGGCTGTTCAAGCTTTCACTCAGGGTCTAAATGAGCAGAGCTCGATATCATCGAGACAGTTAAAACAAAACTTGATCGAGTACCCTGCCGTGACTTGGGAAGATGTGCATAAAAGATATCAGTCAAAGATCAGGGTCGAAGATGATCAGTTGGGAGCCCCCTCGGGCTCGGTTTATCCAAACAGGTTAGGAACAAAAGATTCGAGAGGTGAAGACAGGGAACCAAGACCGAACAAAGAGAGGTATCATCCATACGTCGAAGACCGAAGGAACAATTCGAGGCGCAACATACCTCGGAATGCTCGAAGAGTAGATCGAGGACAGAATTCTCAGGGACTCATGAGTAAGATCGGGTTCGATAAGCACTTAGGACCGGTGGAGGCTCCTCGATTATTAGAATACAATTTTAGCATCGATGCCTCGGTTATCGTCTCATCCATTGTAAAAATTAGGGATACCAGGTGGCCTAAACCCATACAAACCGACCCTTCTCAGAGGAATTCCAACTTGATGTGTAATTATCACGGGACACATGGGCACATGACCGAGGATTATAGGCAGCTGAGAAGGTAGCCCGATTATTCAATGAGGGGAATCTTTGGTAATTTCTCAGTGACAGGGCCAAGAACCATTTCAAAGAAAGAGACGCCAATAGGAAGAACGAATAAAAGGAACCTCGACATGTTATTCATATGATCATCGGCGAAGTCGTCGTCCCACAGGGACCCGTATTCAAATGCACCAAAGTGTCAATCACAAGGGAGAAGCGGACTCTGGACTACATGCTCGAGAACACCCTCACATTCAATGAGGAAGACACCGAGGGATTATCTCAGCCGCACAACGATGCACTGGTAATTTCTATTCTTTTAAATAAAGTTCAAGTTAAACGTGTTCTTGTGGATCCAGATAGCTCGGCGAATATAATCAGATTGAGGGTCGTGGAGCAACTCGGGCTGATTGACCAAATCATACCAGCATCTCGAGTCTTGAGCTTTAACATGGCAAGCGAAACAACAAAGGGGGAAATCATCCTCCCAGTGAACGTGGTCGGAACCATACAAGACACAACGTTTCATGTCATCGAAGGTGACATGAGGTATAATGCTTTGCTTGAAAGGCCGTGGATCCACAGCATGAGGGCATTGCCATCAACCCTTCATCAAATGATGAAGTTCCCAACATGGCGTAAAGACGGTATATGGAGAGCAACACGCAACAAAGGAGATGTTCGTAGTCCACGACTTAACACCAATATCGACGCCCTTTGCATCGAAAAAGCCGAGCATCAAGGACAAACAAGTAGAAAAATAGCAATCACAGTTTATATCCTCGGTATAGCTTGAGGAACATGTGGTCAAAGGTGAAGAAGAGTACTTCCTTACCCCTCGAGCTTTCTTCGCCCCTGAGGAGTCAGATGCAACGAAGTCCATGGTCGAAGAGCTGGAGCAGGTGATATTGATCGAGCATCTGCCATAATGAAAGGTATACCTGGGAATGGGGTTAACCCCCGATCTCAGGAAAAAACTCATTCAATTCCTTATCGATAACATTGATTTCTTTGCTTGGTCCCACTTAGATATGACAGGGATCCCGCCGGAGATAACCACCCATCGACTGAGTGTCGGCCCCAGATTTAAACCGGTGAAGTAAAAGAGAAGGCCCCAGTCTGAGGTAAAGCATGCATTCATAAAAGACGAGGTAACCAAACTCTCAAGATAGGGTTTATTAGGGAAATAAAATACCCCGAATGGCTAGCTAATGTAGTAGTAGTCCCTAAAAAGGGAAACAAACTTAGAAAGTGTGTAGACTATAAAGATTTGAACAAGGCATGCCCTAAAAATTCTTTCCCATTGCCTAACATCGATCGTTTTCTCGACGCTACAGCCGGCCACGAGATCGTTACTTTTCTCGATGCCTATTCCATGTAATATCAAATTCGAATGAACCTGGAGGACCAGGAAAAGACTTCGTTTATCACGAAGTATGGAACATATTGCTACAATGTAATTCCCTTCGGACTAAAAAATGCAGGGGCTACATACCAACGCCTAGTTAATAAAATGTTCGAACATCAGATGGGAAAATCTATGGAAGTTTATATTGATGACATGCTAGTTAAGTCCCTGTGCGCAGAGGACCATCTGACTCATTTGCAGGAAACGTTCGAGATCTTACGAAAATACAACATGAAACTCAACCCCGAGAAATGCGCTTTTGGAGTTGGCTCGGGCAAGTTCTTAGGTTTTATGGTGTCAAACAAGGGGGTCGAGGTCAAACCCGAAAAAATCAAAGCTATCGAAGAAATCACCATCGTGAAAAATGTGAAAGCCGTACAACGGCTAACCGGACGAATAGCTGCGCTAGGCCGATTTATCTCGAGATCATCGGATCGGAGCCATCATTTATTTTTCCTACTTAAGAAGAAGAATGATTTCTCATGGACTCCGGATTGCCAACGAGCCTTAGAAGAGTTAAAACGGTAGCTATTGAGCCCACCCTTGCTTCACACTCCGAAGGAGGATGAAAAACTCTACTTGTACTTAGCAGTGTCCGAGGTAGCGGTAAGTGGAGTGCTGGTTCAAGAAGAACAAGGTACACAATTTCCTGTTTACTATGTAAGTCGGACTCTAGGAGAGGCTGAAACCAGGTACCCACATTTATAAAAGTTAGCACTTGCACTAATAGGCGCATCTAGGAAATTAAAACCATATTTTCAATGTCACCCTATATGTGTACTGACTACATACCCACTTCGAAATGTCTTGCATAAGCCCGAGCTGTCGGGCCGATTGGCCAAATGGGCCATCGAACTTGGAGGGTACGATATCGAATATCAACCCCGAGCAATCATCAAGTCTAAAATTTTGGCAGACTTCGTGGCTGATTTTACACCTGCCCTCGTACCCGAAGTAGAAAAGGAACTCCTACTAAAAATGGGTACATCCTCGGGGGTATGGACCCTCTTCACAGACGGCGCCTTGAATGTGAAAGGGTCCGGACTCGGTATTGTTATAAAATTGCCTACGGGAAATATCATTAGACAATCTATCAAAACTTCTAAATTGACTAACAATGAGGCCGAGTATGAGGCCATGATTGCAGGTCTTGAACTGGCCAAGGTCCTGGGAGCAGAGGTCATTGAGGCCAAATGTGACTCTCTTTTGGTTGTAAACCAAGTAAACGGAAGCGTCGAAGTTTGCGAAGATAGAATGCAAAGGTACTTAGACAAACTTCAAGTAACATTTCACCTCTTCAAAGAACGGACACTGCACCATGTACCCCGAGAACAAAATAGTGAGGCCGATTCACTTGCGAATTTGGGGTCGTCGGTCGAAGAATATGACATTGTCCCACAGACTGTTGTCCAATTGTCAAGGTCCATGGTCTAAAAAGGTCATGTGGAAATTAATTCAACAAGTTTGACACGGAATTGGAGGAACAAATACTTCGAATAATTGAAGCATGGAAAGCTCCTCTCGGACCCAAAAGAGTCGAGAGCCTTACGAGCCAAAGAAGCTCGATTCTCGCTTGATGAAAATGGAGCATTATACAGAAGAACCTTCGACGGAATGTTGGCAGTATGATTAGGACCGGGAGACACCGATTATGTAATACGAGAAATCCACGAAGGCATTTGTGGGAACCACTATGGCGCCGACTCTTCGGTTTGCAAGGTAACTAGAGTTGGATATTACTGGGATAGCATGAAAAAAGATACTAAGGAGTTTGTTTGAAGGTGTGATAAATGCCAAAGGTTCGCACCGATGATCCATCAGCCCAGTGATCAACTCCATTCAGTCCTATTCCCGTGGCCGTTCATAAAATAGGGGACGAACATCGTTGCCCCCCTACCAACGGCGCCAGGTAAAGTTAAATTCATTTTGTTTATGACTGACTACTTTTCAAAATGGGTAGAAGTGTAGGCCTTCGAGAAAATAAGAGAAAAATAAGTCAATAACTTCATATGGGACCACATTGTGTGTTGGTTCGGGATACCCGCCGAAATAGTATGTGATAATGGGAAGCAGTTCATCGGCAACAAAGTGACAAAATTCTTCGAAGACCATAAAATCAAAAGGATTCTATCAACGCCCTATCACCCAAGAGCAAATGGCCAGACCGAGTCCACAAACAAAACTATCATTCAAAACTTGAAGAAGAGGTTAAATGATGCTAAAGGGAAATGGATAAGTATTGCTCGAGGTGCTATGGGCATATCGAACAACATCAAAATCAAGCACGGGGAAACCCCGTTTTCTTTGGTGTATGGGTCCGAAACATTGATTCCTGTCGAGGTCGGGGAACCTAGCGTCAGGTTTCAGCATACTACTGAGGATTCAAACCACGAGGCTATGAACACTTGTCTCGAGATACTAGATGAAAAATGTGAAGCCGTACTAGTTCGAATGGCCGCACAAAAGCAAAGGATCGAGAGGTATTACACAGAAGGGCGAACCTCCGCCATTTCGGAGTTGGGGATTTAGTTATAAGGAAAGTCACCCTCAATACTCGAGACCCAAACGAAGGGAAACTAGTCCCCAATTTGGAAGGACTGTACCGAGTCATCAGAGACGCAGGGAAGGGATCCTAAAAACTTAGCACAATGGAAGGCGGGCAACTACCAAACAATTGGAACATATCACTACTCAAACGATATTATTGCTAAGGTATGACTCCTCCTTTTTTTTATTTATATTTACGACTAAATCCTTGCATGCATCCTATTGGAGACACCGAAGAACCCTTCAACTCGTAGACCTTGGGTTTTAAAGCATGCGTTGCACTCTTTTTCCCTTAGACTGGGTTTTATCCCAAATGGGTTTTTTTGACAAGGTTTATAATGAGGCAACACTTATATTCTACCTAAGGGAAATTCAACAAGTATTCAAGGCTTCTTTTCAATCAACCTTGAATACTGGTGGGCATCACCCTCGGAGGTTGTACTTTCGAGGAAAACAATTCACGCCAAAGAAGGCCTCGATAGGAGAACTTTGTAATGAGCCAAACGGTCAAATGAACCGTGTCAATATAGAATAGTCGATCCCCAACAGCAAAACATGTACACATGTATCAATTATTCAAATAAGCATTCTTGCTATATAAAAACACTTTGTGTTTCAAAGAATTCTACTATAATACGAGTTTCACACTTATAATCCTACGAGAAATGGCTCAAGGGCCAGAACAAAAATGCACCCCGAATACTCGGGGACTGTCATCGACAATCAACACATCAAATCATCGAAATCTCGGACTCATAAGACCTCTAAGAGGCATCCCTTCGATATAAAGGCCAAGGCCATCATACTCGGGGGCTAACCTTTCGAACAAATTCGAAAGGTCATCGGGAAATAAGTTCAAAAGGCATACTCGATGGCTACAGCCACATTAAAGGCTACGACCATATGAAAGACTACGGTCACATGAAAAGGCTACGACTGAAATAATGCGGTTCGGAGACGTCTGACTTTCGCCATAAAATTAAAGGCCTTCAAACACTTTGAAAAACCAGTTAAATCAGGCTACCCTCGGCAAAAAAAAAATGATAAAGGGCTTCGATAAAATCAACCATTAGATAATTTAGAGGCTTCGATAACATCAGCCTTCAAAAAAATACCTCAAGAGGTAGTCAGTTATAGTTACACAATAAATTACAAACGAGGTTCCAATCTACCCAACCTTCAAAAAACCCAATGGGTACAGAAAACACATGCTAAGGCATACCACAATTTTCACTAAGTCTTTTAGCCGAAAATAGGGAAAAATTATAGCCGCTTTAGAGGCCAAATTGGCCCGACCTAAAAGAGCCTAAGGGCCGGCATAAAAGAGCCTAAGGGCCGATATTAAAGAACCTAAGGGCCGAAGCATATGGAGTTCGAGACCTTACTCTCACTCAGCTCGGACTCAAGAGTCCTATCACCCCGAGCTCACGTCAAACTAACTTAAAGCTTAGCTCGAGGATAAAAACTTAAGAAGCCTTCTATCAATAAACCTAAGGGTTTATCTTACCCCAAATTTGAGTCGATGCTTACCCAATTATTGAAAGATACAACATCAAAAGTCAATTCTGCATACAACAAAAATGAAGCAAACTTTGCAGAAAATCAAAGACTAAGAAAACAATCAAGGAAACTCCTTCTTTTTATATACAAAGGGTGTGACAAAGGAGTTCAACAAAACAAAAAAAAGAGAAGAGTACAAAAAGATAGAAAAAAATTCCTTTCTATACCGGGGGGCATCCCCCGCGGGCCAGTGTCTGCTCTCAGATCTGTCTCTCCCTCAGAGCCAGCCTCATCCCCGGGAGTAGCCTCTCCTTCGACCTCCTCTTCACCTCCGGAACCACCTTTTTCCTCTTCAACATCATCATCATCATCGGAGGTGCGAACGAATTTGGCATCAACTTTATCTGCCTTAGCCTTTTTTATCTATTCGGAGAGATCGAAGCCCCTAGCATGGATCTCCCCGAGAGTTTCCCTCCGAGATAGGCACCGGGCACAGTCATTACTTCTTTTTTCCCGAGTAGTAATTTCTATTAGCTCCATTTGAGCAGCTGCGGTATCCTTCAAATACACAACGACCGTTCTGTCAGCTGTGATCTGTATCTTCTTGGCTTCGGCCCGGGCTTCCACAGCTTCGGCCTCGGCCTTTGCAAGACCGGCCTCGAGCTCAACAATTCTGCCAGCCTGGATCGAACTACTCTCTTGGGCGTTCCGAAGCTGGATCTCGATGGCAGATACTCTCACCAGTGCAGTCTCTTTCGCCGCAGCCAGGATGTCCATCTTCTCTTTCCATTTATTACACTCGACGTTGACCTGGTTGACCTCTCCTCAAAGCCACTCCAGCATCTCCACCTTCTGCTGCAGCTGAGACATTGAAGTATTAGCCTCCGAAGACAGGAGAGGAAGACCGTATTCTTTCAAAACAATGGTTCCCTGCTTCTCCAGTTCATCCTCGTATGCACGAGCCTTGGCCAATTTCAACCGAAGGCTTCTCAACTCTTCCTCCTTTTTATCGCAAAGGAGTCTTAAGGCTTTCTCTTCGCCCAACGACTTGTGCAACTCGGCCTCACATTGACTTAGCTCGGCCTTGAATTTGTTGAACGCCTACAGAGAATAAATGAATGTTCAGTTGAGAAAAGGAGGAGATTATAACATTAAAGAAATTTCAACGTTACTAGAACTTACACTGGAGAAAAGACGTTGGGCCTCTTCAAAGGTCGAGGTTGCATCAGCAAGATCGACTTCATCAACCCCGGCAAAGCAACCATGGAAAGGGTCTTCTTCACTTGGGACTTCGCCTAACTCGGGCGTCTTCAGGTTCCGAGCATCCCTAATAGTTTCCTCGGAATAGGTGGGGAGCGACGGGGAATGACCTACTTTCATGGCCTCGGGGGGATCCCCCGAGGTGCTCTGATCGGGCACAGGAACTCTAGAATTTGTTCCTTTTTGAGTACCAGAAGATTGTGAAACGACCACAGCGTCAAATGGCGCGTGACCCTCGTATTTCTTCTCTTTTGAAGTCCCTTCTTCGGGAATATGGGTTTCGATTTCAATAGGTTGGGCCGCCTTGTTGAATTTTCTAGCTCAGGCCATCAAAGACGAACCCTCCACCTTGTCGTCTTCATCATCCATAAACTGATGGACAGAGTCTATTCCCACATTAATAACGACGCCCTTCTTGCGCCTCCAAGCGGGCTCCGCCTTGTTCGGGGTATCCGCGGACTTCGAAGGCCTTTCATCTTATTGTACTTTTTTGGCTTTGAAGACTCAATATCTACTCGGGAGGGGGCATCCTTATCTCAGAAAACTCTCCAATGCCTGCAACAATAAAGTTAAGTCCTAAGAAGATAAACATTCTTAATAAGTAAGAGAATATCGAAACACAAACCGTGGTGCTTTGTTTTCCACATGCCCTTTGACAAGTCTCTCCACTTGCGTTTATCATACGACGAGGTGGTGGATAGTTTACGAACCCAGTCCTCAAGGTCAAGGATCACATTGGGCATCCACGGGACCGCTGCGGAAAAAAGAAAATAATATTACGCGAAGCTTAGCAAAAACTATGGAAAAAACTAAGAAAAAGTGTTCCACTCACGTTCAAAGTTCCATTTCTCGAGGAACGGCATGCGCTCCTCAGGAATGACGTCGATGGTCCTCACCTGGATGAACCGGATCATCTAACCTCGATCCCTGTCTTCGTCATTGCTATTAAAGAAGGATTTGGTCGATCGGCGTTGAAGTTTGACCAAACCTCAAAAAAGCTGAGGTCGGTACAAGCGGATGAGATGGCTAAGGGTAAACTCGAGCCCCTCGGCCTTACCAACAAAGAACCTTAGCATTATTACGATCCAACAAAAGGACGGATGGATTTGGCCAAGTGTGACTTGGTATCTTCTGCAAAACTCGAGTACGATTGGGTCGAGGACCCAATGTAAAAGGATAAGTGTACACACTTAAGAACCCCTTTACGTAAGTAGTGACATGTTCTTCACGAGAAGGGATCTGTACCACGACCATCTCTTCCCAGCCGCACTCTCTTCTCACAGCGTCGAGGTGTTTTCTCGCAATCGAACATATGTACCTCGAAGCATGCTCACGACAACCAGGGACATCGGGAGGATTCTCGACCGTAAAGTCCTTTTTTAAGGAACAACCGTGCCGTACAATCTTGTGGAGCACCAGCGGTTTGCCGCCGACCGGACGAGAGGAAGTTCCTTCTTTTTGAGGAATGGATTTGGAAGTTTTTGCCATCGACTTTAGATGAAGAAGGAAGAAGGAAGTAATTCTTGGCGGTTTTAGGGTTGATAAGGCGGAGGAACTGGTGGCAGAAGTGGAGAAGTTAGAGAGAAATGAAGAGGTGCAAGTAAAGGAAAAAGTCTTTAATAAGGAAGATAACCGAATACATATAGAGAAAGTCGGCGACTGTTCAGTGACACTAGTGGTCGGCCGACACTGACATGCGTTTAATATTTTGGGGAAGCGAACTGATGGGACGCTTTGGTCACTTCAACACTTACATCACGGGCATGATGTCATCATCAGGGACTTCGGAAATTCGAAGATTCAAATCGTTTCTTGCCATTTCATTCTAAGAAATGCAGGGACTATCTATATACGGTCGAAATCAGGGGAGCCCGATTTCGGAGTCCAAGTTAGTATCCCGAGCCTGAGTTCAAATGAATCGAAGTTGGAGTCAAGTCTAGCTAAAAAGTGCACGCTTCGGGGATCAAATCGAGGGCTGAATATGATACACCTCGAAATAATGCCATTATAAATCTGTACCAAATGAGCGGGAATTTCTCAACGACATGAAGATCAAGGCGTAAATTTCGGAGAAGATTTGTACGAATTATTACAAATCCGTACTAGACGGTTACACAACTGTCGCCAATAGGATTCTTTACTGTAAATAGTAATGTACCTTATTTAGGGTTTCCCTCCTATATAAAGGGGACCCCAATCATTTTTAAAGATATATAATCATTGGAAAAGAATATACTATCTTACTTTATCGTTCATTGTTCTCCAGAATTATTCTCTAGCTTTATTGCTCTTACTTTACTGTTCTTGCTTTATTATCCCTAACCCACCTCGAGGTCATCGAGCTCGAGGACCATATTGCCCAAAGTAGCACTGGTTTGATTCTTCAATTCTTCTCCTTTATACTCTGTATTACTTGCTTACTAATTGGTATTGGACTAGATCACATATTTTTAAAACCACAAATCAAATTTAATTGTTACTCGTATTTTTGAGGTAAACTACTTTGAAAGAGAAAAATTAAGTGATCACAACTATTTTTGTTATTGAGGTTTTTTTGCTACATAATTTCCATGCATGTTAGTCAAACTTTTTCCAGAGACAATCAGGATAAGTAATTATAATTTTAAATGAAATAAACATTCTAACTGCATATTAATATTTATAGAAAATACTGAAATAATTGCATCGGAGTCAGGCTTTTGAAATTTCTCTTTTCAACTCTTTCCACGGAGCAGCAGATATATTTTTGGTTGATTGAAGATTGGTTTTCCCAAAAGGTTGAATCTTATAAATCAGGAAAGGTAACCCTATTTTCTGATTGGTCCAACGTGAATAGGAATAGTTTTGCCATCGAGGTTTATTTAAGTACTGACGTGTGTTGCACGTTAATAATGGCACGTGATGATTTAAATATTTATTTATGTGAAGGAACAATAAGATTTAAATAATGAGAGAAATTTTATTTATAATTAATATAACAATCATCTAAATGCCGAAAAATATTATTACATTAGCATAATACATGAATTTAAAATTAAAGGACATCATCAAAACTTACACAAATGATTGATTTGTCATGTTCGTTAGATGATTATATATTATAGTTTAAAAGTATTTATTGTGATGGTATCTCAACGAACACTTTGTGTACAATATTGTTTTGTGTATGTTTCCTCCTAATTCGTTAGTTGCTCTGCCTTAACCATAACTCTTGTTGTCGATCTTGATATCCCTCTTGAAAGTGCAACATACAGTTGTTCGTGCAAGAAAATATTGCGATAAATATAGTTCAATATTTAGGATGTTTGTCTTTATGCTATATTTATTATATTTGCAAAACATAAACATACTAAAAATTATTTCACACAAATTTAAAAGGATATTCCTAAGTTTCGAAAGACGAAAGTTGAATTCAGGGATAAGAATATACTTAGAAGCACATTAACCAATATCATAATTTTTGCATGCATGACGTTATTGTCAAAACTTCTATATACCATATGTGTGCTATTACATAAGTGATTCGGCTTATCTAAAGTTTTTCAGTAGGATAACATGCATATTTTTCTTCAAAATTAACCTATATACAATGGAAGATCAATTTTAACTTAATCTATTATATATACGGTGACACTAACATACGTAAGAAATAAGAAAATTGACAACAAACATGTTTGGTAAAAGGCTATTTGGTATTAAAGTATTTAAGTATCTTTCTTGGTAGTAATCATTGTGTCACGACCCAAATTTCCCTCCGTTGGGTATCGTGATGGCACCTAGTCTTAGGGACTAGGTAAGCCTAACATTTCCACTGAACAACAACAATAATAAAGGAAATTTTAAAAAAAAAAAATTCGAAATAGAATTCTTGACAGAGTTTACAATTTCCCAAAACTCGGTAAATACAAGTCATAAGCTCTACGAAATATTTCTATCAAATCAAAATACAACTGTCTAGGAATAAGTAAGTACAGTTGAATAGAAATAAACAGGAAGGTGACTCCGAAGCCTGCACGCAACAGCAGGTTACCTTGAGTCTCCTCAACAATGATCTGCGTAACTACCAACAACAATAACCTGAAGTTGCACACAAAAATGTGCAGAAGTGTAGTATGAGCACACCACAACGGTGCCCAGTAAGTATCAAGACTAACCTCGGTGAAGTAGTGACGAGGACTAGTCATGACACCACCGGTCTAATAAGTTAAAAGGCATAAATGTATAAAAGACCGAAACATAATATCTATCTAAAGATTTTTCAATATAATTAACTATACGATCGAATGATACAGAAGGAAATTCAATAATTACGATCAACGGACATCATAATAGAAATCCGCAAAGAGAATAGAAAGAATACAATCCAAATGTCTTGAATCACAACCCAATAAAAGCACTAGCAACTCAGCACTGCATCAGTCTATTCTCGTCAGACCTTAGCCAATAAACTCAATAAAACTGGTCAAACCTTCGAGTGAAAAACTTTAAATCGTGAGTTCATTTTGAAAACTTTAAGATATGATCATTTCGGAATAGAGAAATTTCTTCTTTGAAACATACTTTCTCTGAATGTATATCTATATATTTTTATAAGAGAAATCTTAACAACATAGTCTCTTCAAAATACGTGGTATTCAAATATACATTTCCCAAATACTGCTCTTTCAGATATCATCGAAATACATGATGTTCAAAATATAATTTCCCAAGTACTGCTCTTTCAAATATCATCAAAATATGTGATGTTCAACATATATTTTCCCAAGTACTGCTCTTTCAAATATCATCAAAATACGTGATGTTCAAAATATAATTTCCCAAGTCCTGCTCTTTCAAATATCATCATTCTGCAAGACAAATGTTTTTCAAATATACTTTCGAAAAGAAGTCCTTTAGACATAACTTTTCCTGGAGATAATTGCTTTTCAGCTATACTTTTCAATATATATATTTATATCTTTCGATTCAAATCTCCTGAATCATAAAACTACCGGAACTCAGTCCGCCACTCAAAATTTTTCATGCAATGCAGTACAGGGGGAAAGCTCCCGGATCTCTGTCTGTATTCCCAATTTAAAGATGCGATGCAGTACAGGGGGAAAGCTCCTGGATCTCTGTCCATAGTCCCAATTTAATATGTGATGCACTACAGGGGGAGGGGGGAGCTCCCGGATCTCTATCCGTAGTCCCAATTTAAATGTGTGATGCAGTACAGGGGAAAGCTCCCGGATCTCTGTCCTTAGTCCCAATTTAAATATGCATTGCAGTACAGGGGGAAAGCTCCCGGATCTCTGTCCGTAGTCCTAATTTAAATATGCAACGCAGCCACTGAGAAAAAAAACCAGAATGCGACATAAACAACATATATTTCCACAACCAGCGAGAAAGCAAACAAGGCCGAATACAAAGTGCGATGAGCAAATCAATACAAAGACTTAAATCACAAAAGTGGTAACAACTCGCTCATAAGAAGTAGCCACTGAGACGAATTCCAAGCACAAAGAGAGAACATCATAACGAGGGGAAGACAATACAAATATAGCAACGATTCTATACAATTCAAATTCGCAATCAAGAAACCAAATCATCTCGTCAAGGGAATCAACTATAACCAATCTCACTTAGACAATTAGCTTCACCGAATAAACTCAGTTTGAACAATGCTCGGTAAATAGGCAGAATCAAAGAATACCATCAACATGGGCGGTCATCAATTGAACCTAAGTAGTACTTAAGAGTAAAAATTATTTAAATCACAATGTACGACTCACGAGCATGCTTGACCAACGTATAGATATTCCAATTTCTTGTTAGACATTTATAGAGCGAGATTATACTAGTTCTAGTCACACAGGAAGCGTATGAAGGAAGATATAGCATAACAGTAGGAAAACAAAGTCTCCATTTAAGTCAATTAAGATCATATAAGAAACAAGGAATTCTAGGCAAGTACTTCTAACAAGTTCAATTCATAAACGGGGAACATAAGGACCCAAAAATCCCTAAAGGGCAATCTATTTGCAAATAAGTTTGAGTACGCACTCGTCACCTCGCGTACGCGGACTAAAATCAACATAGAAGACTCAATCCTAAGGGGTAATTCCCCCACACAAGGTTAGGCAAGATACTTACCTTGACTGCGCTAATCAACTCAATACCACGCTCTTTCCACGAGTACCCAACTCCGGGTGGCCCAAATCTAGACAATTCGATTGCATAGAGTAAATATCATCACAAGGAAACAAAATAATTAATAAGTACGAAGCTAATACACGAAATTAGGAAATTCGCCCAAAAAGTTCCCCGGGACCACATCCCGGAATCGGGTAAAAATTATATTTTCCAAACACCCATTCACTCACGAGTCTAAACATATGAAAATCTCTAAAATCGGAGGTCAATAACCCAATCAAAACTCAATACTTTGGTCTATGAAGTTCATCCCATTTTCCACCCAAAATTTTCGAAATTAAAGGTTGGATTTAAGATTGGAAATCATGGAAATTGGTCTATAATGGATAAAAATCACTTACCCAAGTTATCCAGGTGCAAAAGCCTCCAAAAATCGTCTCTCCTGAGCTCTCCAATTCGAAAATGGTGAAAATAACATAAACCCTAGGATATGATATAATTGCCCAGCAATTCCGCACCTACGCCCTGAAACTGCACCTGCAGTCCCTCACCTGCGAAAATACCATCACAGGTGCGAAAACCCACTAAAAAGCCTGGGGTCGCACTTGCGATCAAATGGCCGCACCCACGGCTCCGCATTTGCGGAAAACACACCGCACCTGCGAGGATTGGGGGATTGGGCTAAGTCCGCACCTGCGAGCTCCTCGCCGCACCTGCGTGTCCGCACCTGCAGAAGGTCCATCGCAGGTGCGAGACACCAGAACCAGCAACGGTTCAGCTGTCTCCTAAGTGCTAATAACACCCGATGAGCATCCTAAATGTACCCGAGGCCCCCCGGGACCCCGTCCAACCACACACACAAGTCATATAACCTAACACGGACTCGCTCGAGATTTCAAACCACATAAAAAAACACTAACACGATGAATTAAACTAAAAGTCCATGAAAATTCTTCAAACTTCTATAAACATTAAGTTTTGCATTTAAGGTCCGAATCACGTCAAACTAAGTCCGTTTCTTACCAAATTTCAAAGATAACACATATTAATCATATCGAACCTATACCAGGCTTCGGAACCATAATACGGGCTCAATATCACAGGTTTCACCTCAAATTTCATTTTCAAAAACCTTTATATTTTTCAGAAAATAATTTTATTTAAAAATTCATTTCTCGGACTTGGGACCTCGGAATTCGATTCCGGGCATACGCCCAAGTCCCATATTTTCCTACGGACCCTACGGGACCGTCATCCGTTTATCAAAAACGTTGACTGAAGTCAACTTTATTCAAATTTCTAATACAAAATTATCATTTTTATCAGTTTTCACATAAAAGCTTCTCGGTTACACGCCCGGTCTGTGCATGCAAATCGAGGTGAGATAGAGGGAGGTTTTCACGACCTCAGAACACATAATTAGATAGAATATATGGGATGACCCTTTTGGGTCATCACACATTGGTATCATTTTCTGCTGAGTCAAAAACTGAAAAATGTTTTGTTTTTACTACTAAATTTTGCAATCAACCTTTTATAAAGTCGATCAACATATACATTTCTGCTAAGCTAAGATAACTTTTTAATTTTATCATGCGATTTGCACAAATTGCGTTTTAATCTAATGATATAAATATTTCTCTTATTAAATGCATTACTATTACCATTGGGATTGATAACCAAGTATTCAGGAAGAACCAAATCATCTTTTATTGGATGCTCGTCTTTGTTTCCAACACGAAGCAAGAAGATACTGAATACTAGATTTGCTCTTACTTTATATTTCTTGTCAGTTGGATCATTTTCGTTCGAGTCCAGAAGTATAACTTTGGCAAGCTATTTCTTATGGTCTCTGCTTTTGTCGATTTTGGAACTACTGGTAGTACTTGACAGAAATCACCTCCCAAGCCATTAATTTTTCACCAAACTGTTCATTGACATCCAATATATCTCTAAAACTCCAGACATTATTTTGCTTTCTTTATAAATTTAGCATCATTGCTCTGCTTTGATATGTTTGTGATGGTTATTTAAATTGTTTGAAGAGGTATATAAAATCTAAAGTTGGTGGTCTCACAATAAAATCGTTGTTGGTACACTAATTGCTATTATTGCTAACAGTCACAACCCAGAATCCCCACCGTCGGGACCGTGATGACGCCTAACATTACACTTGCTAGGCAAGCAACCGTTAGAGATTTATTAACCAATTCTTTTACATTTCAGTGATTAACAATAAGCAAACTATAACAGGTCAAGTATGAGGTATGGAAAGGGACGCCAAGGCCTGCGGACGCCAAGAGGACTACCTTGGGTCTCCTAACAAGTAACAAGTGAATCCTACAACCAACCTCTCGATCAACTCGGACCGGCTCCAAAATCTGCACAGGAAGTGTAGAGTGCAGTATAAGTACAATCGATCCCATGTACTGGTAAGTGCCGAGCCTAACCTCGATAAAGGAGTGATGAGGCTACCGCCGGTAACTCACAATATAATCTGCATACAGTATATAAATAAAGCAGTAACTTGCAAGAAGTAAATACAGTTCTCAAAGTATTTTATCAGTGTTCAGCTACTACATCCTTAAGTGTAATTTAAGACTACCGTACAACTAACACAGTCAGGGAAAAAAATAAACATATAGATTGTTGTAGTGCGCAACCCGATCCCACCCTACATATAATATTCCTCCCTTATTTCTTCTTAATAAAATAAACAACATAATATAAATAAAAGTGTTGCGGCGTGCAACCCGATCCCAAAATATCACAATAATCACAATCACCAGTTCACCCTTATTCCACCACAATCCACTCTTATTGCACCTGTTGTGGCGTGCAACCTGATCTCATCGTATAATACCAATTCACCCTTATTCCTCCTCAATATATCACCCTTATTTCATCTGTTGCGGCGCGTAACCTGATCCTACCATATCAATATCAATTACTTAGTAAGCACATAAATTTCACAATTCAAATCACAAAATCCTTCACAATACTTAAACTTCAAACCAAAGCAAATTGGAAGCTTGTACACTATGAAACTTCACACAAGTAATACTACTCAGCGAGACCAATCCAGAATATACCATAAAAGCATCGATAAACCAGCTTAAGCAAATAATTGGAGACAATGAAGCTGCAGAATAACTAATACCTACAACAAAGGGAAGCAATGTCTAACAAGTAGCAATTAGGCATGTGAATACAAGTCAAGCATGTAACAGTTAAGGAAGGGAAAAGGACAATATGAGAAGAACGGGAAGGAAACAGGCAAAAAAAATAACTTGGCGGCACATAAGTACTTGTCACCTCACATATACGCCGCTCACATGAATTCCATATAGAAAATAGGTTGAGAGTTCCTAATCCCTCAAGTCAAAGTTAGACACAACACTTACCTCGCTTATAGGCCACTCAATGCTCAATTACTGCTTTTCTTCTAGAATCCACCTCCAAACCACTCGTATCTAGCCACAATTAACTCAATAACATCAAATATTTCTAAAGGAATCAATTACAATGCATATATTTGGGTTTCCCAAACTTTCCCCGAAAAAGTCAAAAATCGACCCCGAGCCCGCTTGGTCAAAAATCGAGGTTCGGACCAAAACCCATTCACCCATTCACCCCCGAGCCCGATTATGCAATTAGTTTTGAAATCCGACCTCAATTTGAGGTCTAAATCCCAATTTCTCAAAAATCCCTAATTCTAGCCAAACTCCTAATTTCTACCATGGAAATATTAGATTTTAGGTTGAAAATTCATGCAATATTATGGGTAATTGAAAGAAAGTGGGTTAGGACCACTTAACAAAGTTTTGGGGAAGAAATGGTCTTGGAAAAATCGCCTCTAGAGTTCTAGGATTTGAAAATTTGAAGAATGAGAGAAAAATCCCGTCTACGTCTCATTTACCCAGCTGGAGATGTCGCAAAAACGACCTGGGCTTCGCAAATGCGAATGAGGCATCACAAATGCGAACCCCTTATCACTCTGCATCTTTCGCAAATGCGAGGTATAGTTCGAAAATACAAACATGGGCAAAATCATAAATGCGACCATGTGATCGCAAATGCGAAGTGTACCCCTCCCCAGATCCCATCGCAATTGCGAACACTGGCCTCCATAGCTACTCTTCACAAATGCGATGAGTAGGTCGCAGATGCGAACCCAACAGTGGTCGCAAATGCGAAGCTTGATCTGACAATTGGGGGATCAGAGGCCTGCAACAAGAACTGAAGCACACCATCAAATTTTTTATGTTCAAATCACTCTGTAGCCTATCCGAAACTCACCCGAGCCCTCGAGGCTCCAAACCAAACATGCACACAAGTCTAAAAATATCATACGAACTTGTCGCGCGATGAAATTGCCAAAATAACACCTAGAACTACGAATTGAACCTCAAATCACATGAAATTTTCAAGAAAACTTTAAAATTCTATTTTCACAACCGGATGTCCGAATCACGTCTAATCAACTCCATTTTTCATCAAATTTCATGGACAAGTCATAAATATGGTATTGGACCTATACCGGGTTCCGAAATCAAAATACGGATCTATTATCTATAAAGTCAAACTCTGGTCAAACACTTCAATTTCATTAAGCTTTCAACTTTCAAATTTCGACATAGTCTGATATCTCGGGCTAGGGACTTACGATTTTGATTCCGGGCGTATGACCAAGTACCAAATCACGATACGGATCCAACGGGACTCTCAAAATATGAATCTAGGTCCGTTTACCAAAAATATTGACCGAAGTCAACTCAAATGAAGTTCTTTTAGGCAAAATTTCTTATTTTTATTAGTTTTTATCATAAAAGCTTGCCGGAAAGACGCGCGGACTGTGCATGCAAATCGAGGAAGGATAAAATATGACTTTTAGAGGTTTTAGATCACTGAATTAGGTTCAAATAATAAGATGACCTATCGGGTCATCACATTCTCCACCTGTAAAACAACCGTTCGTCCTCGAACGGACATAGAAAATTACCTGATTCGGTGAATATGTGGGGATATCTACTCTGCATGTCATACTATGACTCCCAAGTTGCCTCGACAGGCTGACCTCTCCACTACACTCGGACTGAAGGATAACTCTTCGATCTCAACTGACGAACCTGCCGGGCTAGAATAGCCACTGGCTCTTCCGCATAAGTCAAATCCTCATATAACTGGACATAGCTGAAATCTAACACATGGGGATCGCCGTGATACTTACGAAGCATAGACACATGGAACACTAGGTGAACTTCTAATAACCCCGGAGGCAACAAAAGCCTGTAAGCCACCTCTCCCACTCTCTCGAGAATCTCAAAAGGTCCGATATACCTAGGGCTCAGCTTTCCCTGCTTTCCAAACCTCATGACGCCCTTCATGGGTGATACCCGATGCAACACTCTATATCCGACCATGAATGCAACATCACGAACTCTACGGTCGGCATAACTCTTCTGCCTGGACTGAGCTGTGTCGAAGTCGATCTTGAATAATCTTGACCTTATCTAAGGCATTCTGTACTAGATCTGTACCTAACAATCGAGCCTCCCCCGACTCTGTCACGACCCAAATCTAACCATGTCGTGATGGTACCTATCGTGTTACAAGGCAAGCCTATTTCCCAAAACATTACTACTAAATCGATTATAAGAATTTAATAAACATATCCAATATTTGAAATTTTCATAAACTAAATCAATTCTAAATATATTTAATATAAATTACGAAAACGAGCCCAAACATCGGGGTGTCACTAAGTCATGAGCGGCTAAAAGTATGAACTAAGATATATAAACTGTCTAACTGTCCAAAAGAAGAAATGACAAAAGGAGTAACAAGGTCATGCAGACGCTAGTAGATACCTTGCAATCTCCACAGATAGCCGGCCTGAACTCAACGATCGCCGCGCTCTAACTCACCTGGATCTGCACATAAAGTGCAGGGTGTAGTATGAGTACAACTGACTCAGTAGTAACATAAATAACTAAGGAATTGAGCAGTAGTGACGAGCTAAGTAAAACAATTCAATTATTTCATTATCACAATTTAAAATAAACAAAAATAAATAGGTAAATTCCAAAAACCCAACAAATGCCACAAAGAAATTAAAAGGTAAATGCAACAACAACAAAAGTAAATGTAACCTCACATCAATGTCACTCCATCACTCAGCACTCGGCACTCAGCACTCGCACTCGCACTCAACACTCAATACACTCAACACTTTGCGCTCATTGGGGGTGTGTACAGACTCCGGAGGGGCTCCCAAACCCAAGCGCTAAGCACGGACATCTCCGTGCCATAATATCAATACTTGAATCAGCACGCAGCTCACGTGCTACGCGGACAACTCACGTGCTATGGTATCAATACCTGAACCCGCACGGTCAGCTCACGCGCTACACAAACAACTCACGCGCTATGGTATTAATATCCTCACAACCAGGCCCTTAGCCTCACTCAATCATGTACCTCTCCAGCCTCACATAAAATGCACCACCAATAAGGGGACACAACCTACATCAAGTATCACAACATATCAGTAAAATAATAGAGACTGAGGTAAACATGTACAATAATTTCTATGGCTGAGTACAAATAACGTGGGCATGAATAAAGCCTAAGCATGATATCTAACATGAAGGCAGATAAGTCCAACAATAAGTAATTACATAACACAGATAATGGCTATTAGCATCATAGCCTCACGGGAGGGACCACGTCTCAATCCGTTAAATACGTCAATATTTGCAAATAGTGCAGATTCTTAAATACGTCGTCAGTGGCAATTTCGTAATTAATCTGAAATATATGGCAACCTAATTCTTAGTAAAATGACCATAAAATCCTCATAAGATGTCTAAATTCGATGATTCTTTTTTCTAAGGGTTCGTAATTACAATACGGATATAATGCTTCAATAAAATAAGAAATTGGAGCTCATTTGTTCAATATGATATCATTTATGCTTGAAGAAACGATGTCGAAACATAAGAAAAACGAGCGCAACACAACCCAAACCTATCCGAAACTCACCCTAGTCCCTCGGGACGTCAACCAATAATTCCAAAAAGTCATATATCAGTACCCGAACCTAGTCGAACCTCCGGAACACCCAAAACAACAACAAAACATCAAATCAACCTCGGATTCAAGCTTAAGAACTTCTAAACTTCCAAAATTCGCCAATGACGCCGAAACCTATCAAACCACGTCCGAATGACCTCAAATTTTGCACACATGTTACAAATGACTCTACGAACCTCCTCCAACTTCCGGAATTGGATTCCGACCCCGATACCTAATTTTCTGCTGTCGACCAAAATCGCCAAATTTCCAACTTTCGCCAATTCAAGCCTAATTCTACCTCGGACCTCCAAATTACATTTCGGACACACTCCTAAGTATAAAATCACCCAACAAAGCTAACCTAATCATGAAAATCCAAATTCAAGTTCGTTTACTCATAAGTCAACTCCCGATTGACTTTTCTAACTTAAGCTTTCTTACTAAGAGACTAAGTGTCTCATTTCACTCCAAGACTACTCCGGTCCCAAGCCTACCAACTCGATAAAACTCAACACAGCTGAACAATACATAAAGAAGCATAAATGGGGGAAACGAGGCTATAAATCTCAGAACGACAAGCCGGTTCGTTACAGGCTCGAACCACCCAACTGGCGACCGACACCGCCTAACGTATAATGCCTCATAGGGAGACATCTGAATGCTCGACTGGTAAATTTTGTTATAGGCGAACTCTGCGAGGGGCAAGAACTGATCCCACGATCCTCCTAAGCCTATAACACATGCGTGGAGCATATCCTCCAAGATTTGAATAGTACGCTCGGACTGTCCGTCCGTCTGAACATGAAATGCTGTGCTCAACTGAACCCGCGTCCCCAACTCACATTGTACTGCCCTCTAGAAGTGTGAGGTGAACTATGTACCTCGATCAGAAATAATAGACACACGCACACCGTGAAGATGAACTATCTGAATATAAATCTCTTCCAACCGCTCCGAAGAATAGTTAACTGCCACAAGAATGAAGTACCTGACTTATTCAGCATGTCCACAATGACCCAAATGACATTGAACTTCCTCTGAGTCTGTAGGAGTCAAACTACGAAATCTATAGTGATACGCTTCCACTTCCACTCAGGAATCTCTATCTACTGAAGCAAGCCACCGGGTCTCTGATGCTCTTACATCACTTGCTGACAATTCAGGCACCGAGCTACATAAGAAACTATATCCTTCTTCATCCTCCTCCACCAATAATGCTGCCGATAGTCCTGGTATATCTTGGCGGAGCCTGGATGAATAGAATACCGGGAACTGTGGGCCTCCTCAAGAATCAACTCACGAAGTCCATCCACATTAGGCACACAAACACGACCCTGCATCCTCAAGACTCTGCAATCTCCAACAATAACCTGCTTGGCACCGCCGTGCCGCACTGTGTCCCTAAGGACCAATAAATGAGGGTCATCATACTGCTGATCTCTGATACGCTCAAACAAAGAGACCGAGCAACTGTGCAAGCTAGAACACGACTGGGCTATGAAATATCCAACCTCAAAAACTGGTTGGACAAATATGTCATCAATATGATGCTAGCGGCCTCTCACTGACTGGAATGAACGCAAGGCTGCCCATACTCGCTGCCTTCCTACTCAATGCGTCGGCTACCACATTGGCCTTCACGAGATGGTGCAAGATGGTGATATCATAGTCTTTCAAAAGTTCCAACCACATCCTCGGCTTCAAATTGAGATCCTTTTGCTTGAACAAATACTGAAGGCTGCGATGATCCATGAAAACCTCACACGACATGGCATAAAGATAGTGCCTCCAAATCTTCAGCGAATAAATAGTGGCTGCCAACTCTAAATCATGGACAAGGTAATTCTTCTCATGAACCTTCAACTACCGCGACGCATATGCAATCACCCTGACCTCTTACATCAATAGTGCACCGAGCCCAACACATGAAGTATCATAATATACGATGTATGATCCTAAACCTGTGGGAAACACACCCACCGATGCTGTAGTCAAAGCTGTCTTGAGCTTCTGAAAGCTCGCCTCACACTCGTCTGACCATCTAAACGGGGCACCCTTGTGGTTCAACCTGGTCAACGAGGTTGCTATAGATGAGAACCCCTCCATAAATCAACTGTAATAGCCCGCCAAACTCAAGAAACTTCTGATCTCCGTGGCTGAAGTGGGTCTAGGCCAGTTCTTGACTGCCTCAATCTTCTTAGGATCTACCTGAATACCCTATACTGATACGATGTGGCCCAAGAAAGCGACTGAATCCAACAAAAAACTCGCACTTCAAAAATTTAGCATACAACTGGCTGTCTCTCAGAGTCTGAAGAACAATCCTAAGGTGCTTCTCATGCTCCTTTTGACTACGTGAGTAGATCAAGATGTCGTCAATAAACAAAATCACAAAGGTGTCCAAATAAGGATTGAACACTATCAAATCCATGAATGCTGCTGGGACATTTGTCAACCCAAAAGACATCATTAGAAACTCATAATGCCCGTACCGACTCCGGAAAGCTGTCTTAGGGACATCAGATGCCCTAATCCTCAACTGATGATAGCCCGATTTCCAATAAATCTTCAAAAATACCTTGGCACCCTGAAGCTAATCAAATAAATCATCAATCCTCGACAATGGATAATTGTTCTTTATGGTGACTTTGTTCAATTGACGATAATTTATACACATCCTCATAGACCCATCTTTCTTCTTCACAAACAACACCGGTGCACCCCAGGGCGAGACACTAGGTCTAATGAAGCCCTTATCAAGCAAATTTTGCGATTGTTCCTTCAATTCTTTCAACTCTGGCGATGCCATACGGTATGGCGGAATGGAAATGGGCTGAGTGCCCGGAGCCAAATCAATACAAAAATCAATATCCATGTCGGGCGGCATCCCTGACAGGTCTGCAGGAACTACCTCTGGAAACTCATGAACAACTGGCACGGAATCCATGGAAGGAACCTCTGCACTAGAATCACAAACATAATCCAAATAAGACAAACACCCCTTCTCGACCATACACCGAGCCTTCATATAAGAGATAACACTGCTGGTAGAATGGCCTGGAGTCCCTCTCCACTCTAATCGAGGTACCCCGGCAAGGCTAAGGTCACCGTCTTGGCGTGACAGTCCAATATAGCATGATAAGGTGATAACCAATCCATACCCAATATAACATAAAATCAACCATATTGAGGAGTAGAAGATCTACACTAGTCTCAAGAATCCCAATAGTGACCACACACGAACGATACACACGATCTACACAATAGCATCCCCCACAGGTGTGGACACATATACAGGGGCACTGAGGAATCACAAGACACAACCAAATATGAAGAAAAATAAGATGACACATAATAGTAAGTAGACCCCGGATCAAATAGAGTTGAAGCTGTCACACCTCCTTTTTCCCAAGGGGGATATGGAGTTTTTCCAATCAAAGTGACATTGTTCGAAATGAGATTATTTATTTATTTCAGAGTCGCCACTTGGGATAATTATATGGTGTCCCAAGTCACCGATTTTATTTTAAATCCCAAATCGAGGAAGTTTGAATCTGTTCTTAAGTCTGCGAAACCAGAAGACCGGGTAAGGAATTCTGTTAACCCCGGAGAAGGTGTTAGGCATTCCCGGATTTCGTGGTTTTAGCACGGTCGCTTTAATCATACTTGGCTTAATTAAATTGTTTAATTATGTGTTTTATAACCTATGTGTATTTTACCTTTTACCGCTTCTAATTACTTGATTATTCGTGATTATAGAATTGTCTTAAGACGAGTTACGCGTACGTATACTCGTTTAGTTTGGCGCGTCAAGAATCATGTCACGCGTACATGCACACAGTTCACAACACTTAGTTTATTTAAAAAAGCTTGGTCAAAATCGCGCGAATGCGTACTTTGAATTTATTTGGAACATCGTAATCATGTCATGCGGACGTGTACATAATCACAATAGTAGTTTTAAAAACTGTGCTTAAAAGTATTTCTACGAGTATTTGATTAAAGCGTTTTATTTTTACTAAGAATATTTGACCATGTTCACACGAACGTGTACCTTGGTTTGTTTTTGACATCATAACTGTGTCACGTGTACGTGTACATAATTGCAATAGTTAGTTCAATTAGAAGTATACCTAAGGCTGTAACTACTTTCCTATGTTTGGAGACTAGATGTAAAGGTCCGGTGCTATGTGAGACATTTATTGAATTATTTGGGTAGCTTACATATTAGCTGCTAAATAGGTCTATAATAAAGAGGCTTTGGGTCTAATAATGGGTGAGTCCAAATGAACTCCAGTCCAATACTCATATTATCAATCATTTGACATTCTACATGAGTTTAATCAAGGAGGATTTGGGCTTGATGATGGCTGGGTCCAGATGACCCTGGCCCAACGCATATATTACTAACTATTTGAATGGATTTAATACTGAAAATTTGTGATTTATATTTTGTAACACCAACCATTGAATCTCAGCTTGTACTTTCGCATTTTTTCTTTAAAAAAAAAAATAGAATGCTAAAGAGAACATGGGGCGTGAGCAAAACAAATCAGAATCCGATTTAATTCGATAAATTTTACAGATTTCCTAAGTACTTTTATTTCTTATGTTAACACCATGTGAAAGTGATAAGTTTAAAAATCATTTGTGTATCTAAAACTTTTAGAGAATAAATACCTTTAATCAAACTATCAACTTAATTTATTAGTAGAAACCTAGAATACAATTCCATGGACCCAATTGGTTTGGGCCTGAAAATGTACCAGGTCCACTGTCTAGTTTTCTCAAAAATCCAGTTTTTCATAATCTGAAAATTCTAAAACTACTAATTACTGTATTTAATTTCTTTAAACAATACAATAAAATTAACTAACATATTAAACTAGCACGCCATACAAGAAAATATAAAAAGAAACTAAATTTTTGCAACTTATTAACTAACAATGAGTTTACTTCCTTATACATAATGATGACAAATTTATATATTATTATTCCTAACAAATCTCTTTTCAAAATACTATTTGCTTCTACTATTGTAGACAAATACATGAATTTTCAGGATATGACCCTTCTAACATGAATAAATACATGATGCTCAAACAGATTTTAAGAAACCTTCAGAAAACTTTAAACATAAAATTAATACAACTTAAATGGAATAAACAGTGTAAGTGACCAACTTTATACGGATTTACACATAAGTTCAAACCAAACATATTTTAATCAACATGCTGTATGTAGTAATTTAACTCATATTCAAGACTACATTCAAACAAACTTGACCAACACCAAAATAATAGTCATGATATTGAAATAACAAAAATATCTTTAAATAAAAATTGAATTTTTACATTGTCAAGAGTAGTACCTTGATAGTAGCAAGAAATCAAAATAAAGAGAGAAAATAAATCTCTGAAAATTTGAGTAAAAGCAGCAGCAAGAACACCAAGTGGCGAACCAAAAGAATTCCCAATTCATACTTGAAAACCCAGTAGAGTAAGGAAGCAATAGGATTTGGAAAAAAGGAAAGTAATACATATATATATATATATATATACA
>ML373274.1:0-29673 GCA_005239525.1 Nicotiana knightiana | reverse complement strand
ATATATATATATATATATATATATATATATATATATATATATATATATATATATTTATTTTTTGTTTATGAAATACCAAGGCTGATTTTATTTATTTATTTATTTTTTAGAAGTTTTTTTGCTGAAAATGAAAATGATAGGAAAAACTCAAGGCAGTGCGGACTCAGTGTATTTCTAGGAAATGTTCTGTCTCCTTAATGGAAGAAAGTGAGTGTTTATATAGAGTATGGGTGAAAAAAGGGATAAGAATTAAGGTACAACGGAATTTGCCAGCATTCCCTAAAAATCAGGAAATGACATCTTCCCAAAACAGAAAATAGACAGCTGTCCAATTTCTGGTACCTTCTTAACACAGAAAATGGACAACTGTCCAATTTCTGAATATTTCAAACCCTATCCTTATCCTTTCCTACTCAGATTGGGACATTTTTCCCTGTTCTAGAAAATTCTTATTAGTTAATGAAAATTTTCAAGTTAAAATTCCAAAATTGACCCTTCAGGGTTTTGAAATTGCATCAGAACCAGACCTGGTTCTGGGCCTGAGTCGTGTGACTCTGGTCCAAAGACCTTGGGCTCTCAAAACAACCTTGAATCTGTGGGCCTGTCTATCACAAACATGCCCAACTTTTGAGCCCAGTTAAATGGGCCAATCAGTAGGGGCCCAAATCCTAACACCAACAAACAATTATCAAACATGCATTTACTAATTATAATTCTATTTAATGAATTTGAACAAAATAACAGATTAGACAAATGAAAACTGTAACACTGAAAAATAAACATCATAATAATAATAATAAAATAAATAATAATAAAATAAAAAAAATAGAAAAGAAAAAGGTATACCTAAATCAGACTGCTTTTGGCTAAAGGGGATCTAGTTGCTAAAAACTCTCTTACCAAGACACCCATCTGGAATCTGAAACCCCTGATGGGAGATCTTGGCTGGAGGATTTTTTGGACAAGCTAGGTAGAATAAAACTTGAAAGGGGGGCAAATCTCGGGTTTGGGGAAACTCAGATATGAGATCTACCTAATTTGGTGAAGTTTTTTGGGAATCTATTGGTAGGATAGGTTTCTAGAGGGTGTGGGGGTTATATGGTAGGGTTTTGGGTGAGTTTAGGGTTTCGCCGCCGCCGTGGGCGATTTCTGGCGGCGGTGTACGACGGGGCTAGGGTTTCTGGGAGTTTTAGATCTAAGATCCTCCAAATTTGGTGGGAGTTTTTGGGAGATCTATTGGTGTGGTAAGGTTTGAGAGGGTATGAGGGTTCTATGGTGTGATTTTCGACGGCGCTGTAAGGCGGGGCTAGGGTTTTTGGGGGGTTTCGGATTTAAGATCCACCAATTTTGGTGGGATTTTTGGGATATCTATTTGTGTGGTTAGGTTTAAGGGGGTGTGGGGAGTGTATAGTGTGATTGTGGGTGGAATTGGGGTGTCGCCGCCGCCGTGGGTGATTTCCGGTAGGCGGCGACGGTGCGGGGTTTAGTGGCGGCTAGGGTTCGGTTTAGGTGAGAGGGAGATGAATAATGAGGGGTTTTTGGGGTTGGGGTGTTTAGGACATATATATACTTATTGAGGGGTGAGTTCCGAGCCGTTGGATCTAAAAGGATTAACGGCTGAGGTCGATTGGCACCTAAACTGTGGCGTATGGTTTAGTTGGGGAGACGTACTAGGATTGGGGATTGGGATGGGGTAAGTTTCAAAGAAATTGGGCCATTTAATTTGGCCCAGTCTGGTTTTGGTTTATAAATTGGCCTTTTCCCTTTTCTTTAATCCTTTTTCTCTTTTTTTTGACTTTAAATTATAATTAATTGAAAACCTAAATTGAGTACTAAATTAATCTAATTTGTAAAATAAAAATAATTATTTACATAATAGCATATCCTAAATTATTAAAAAAAATTTACTAATTTAACACTAAGAACTAAAAATGTCAAAATAAATAAATTTTGTGATTTTCTTCTAATAATATAATCAAATCATGTAATTAGATGCTAGATGTAATAAAAAACCTAACAATTCTATATGATGAAGGTTAAATTTTTTTTTTATTTTCCATGACTTCAAAATGCTAAAAATGCATAAAAATGCAAGTAAATGCGAATAATTTCAAATAATTACCAAAATTCTAAAAAAGAATCTTAAAACAAATAAGAATAATCTATTTATTAGTTTTGTGGGATTATTTTCTGATGAGGTAAAAATTACATGCTCACAGAAGCATCTCTACTACAAACTGAAATAATACTTGTAATAACAACATCGGATGACTCAGCCTGAGGCCTGACTGGAAAAGCATAACAGTGGGGCTGGGCCCCATCACTCTGAACCATATCCCTGGGACGGACTCTAGTTGGCGGGCCTCCACCTATAACGGCCTGACCTCTACCTCTAACAGTCTGGCCCCTACCTCTGGCTGCCTGACCCTTACCTCTGGCTGGCTGAGCTGGAAGTGCCACAACTGGTGCCGGAACCATGGCACGAGAACCCTGATTCTATGGCGGAGCACCCAATAGTCTCGGACAGGTCCTTCTGATATGCACATAACCTCCACACTCGAAGCATCCATCCTGAATAGGAGGTGCACTGATAGAAGCTGGTGATGCACTGCAGACTGGCTGTCCAGAAGGAGGAACATAAGGACCACGGCTCCCTGAAGCACTGTGGTATGCCTGAAGTGCTGAATGGAATGGCCTGGGAGGATGGCCCCTACCGGAAGTACCCCTGCCTCCAGATGAGGCACCGCTGAACCCACCAGAATGATGAGGTCTCTTGTCAGATCCCTGACCTCCCTGTGCAAAACCAACCCGACTCGCCTGGCGACATTGGCAGCCGCCTGAAAAGAAATCTCACTCCCAGTCTCCTTAGCCATCTGCAATCTGATCGGCTGAGCAATTCCGTCAATAAACCTCCTCACCCTCTCTCTCTCGGTAGGAAGAAGAGAAGAGCATGACGGGCCAAAACTACAAAAATGGGTCTCATACTGAGTTATAGTCATACTGCCCTGCTGGAGATGCTCGAACTGAAGGCAGTGTTCCTCTCTCAAGGTGATAGGTAGAAACTTCTCTAGGAAGAGCAGAGAGAACTGATCCCAAGTAAGAGCTAGCAACCCAGCTGGTCTGGTCAACAAATAATCTCTCCACCATTTCTTAGCAAAAACCAGTCATCTGAAATGCAGCAAAGTCGACCCTATTGGTCTCCAACATACCCATGTTCCGAAGAACCTCATGACAGTTGCCAAGATACTCCTAGGGATCCTTTGAAGCAGCACCACTGAAATAGACTGGGAAGATCTTGGTAAACCTATCCAATCTCCACAAAGCCTCAGAATACATAGCTGACCCATCACCGGTCTGTGCTGCAGCAACCGGCTGAACTACTTTGACTGGATGAGCTGCTGGAGTCTGATACTGGGGAGCCATCTCCTCTGGAGTGTGAGTGGCAGGAGTCTAGGCTCCTCCTCCAGCCTGAGAGACGGCTAGTGCCATGGGAAATGCGCCAGTCTGGGACACACTCTCCATAAGGCCCACCAAACGGACCAAAGCATCCTGAAGCACTAGGGTGGCAATGAACCCCTCGGGGACCTGAGATGGCCCGGAAGGAACAGTCTGAGTTGGAACCTCCTCGCCGAACTGTACCCGAGGCTCCATTTTGGGGCTACTGCTCGGGCTCTGGGCTAAGACCTGCCCCTGCCTCGACCTTTGGCACGACCTCGGCCTCGACCTCTGCCCCTCGTAGGAGCTTTCACTAGAGGCTCTGGCTGCTGCTCAGCTGAAGAAGTGGTACGTGTTCTCGCCATCTGCGAGAAAATAAGAGTAGAAGAGTTCAATCGGTATTGAAAAAAAAAGTCGCACGACAGAGATGACTAAAAGTAAAATTTTGTTCCAAAACTTCATAGCCTCTAAGAGATAAGTACATGCGTCTCTGTACCGATCCCCCAGACACTACTAAGCTCGTTCGTGAATTTTTAGACCTAGGCAACCTAGTGCTCTGATACCAACTTGTCACGACTGGGAATCCCCACCGTCGGGACCGTGATGGCATCTAACATTACACTTGCTAGACAAGCCAACATTAGAGATTTATTAGCTAATTCTTTTACATTTAAGTGATTAACAATAAGCAAGCTATAACAAGTCAAAATGAACGCGGAAATTTATATAACAACTTTGATTATATTCTACGACTACCTAGAATCCGGAGTCATAATTCACGAACATTTTAAGATTTTATTACATGTATTTTTCCGAAAGAAATACAACTATTTGCGAAATAAAGAAAACAATAATGTATGAGGTATGAAAAGGGATTCTAGGGCCTGAGGATGCCAACAGGACTACCTTGGGTCTCCTAGAAAGTGAATCCTACAGGCAACCTCTCGATCAACTTGGACCAGCTCAAAAATCTGCACAGGAAGTGCAGAGTGCAGTATCAGTACAACCGATCCCATGTACTGGTAAATGCCGAGCCTAACCTCGATGAAGGAGTGATGAGGCTACCGCAGGCACTCACACTATAATATGCATACAATATATAATAAAAGCAGAAAGGAAGATAGAATAAAATAAAGTAGTAACTTGCAAGAAGTGAATACAGTTCTCAAAGTATTTTATCAGTATTCAGGTACTACCAATCCTTAAGTGCAATTTAAGACTATCGTACAACTAACACAATCAGGGAAAAGTCTAAGAATATAGATTGTTGTGGCGCGCAACCCGATCCCACCGTACATACCATATTCCTCCCTTATTTCCTCTTAATAACATAAACAACAAAATATAAATAAAAGTGTTATGATGTGCAAACCGATCCCACCATATCACAATAATCACAATCACAGTTCACCCTTATTCCACCACAATCCATCCTTATTACACCTGTTGCGGCGTGCAACCTGATCCCACCGTACAATATCAATTCACCCTTATTCCTTCTCAATATATCACCCTTATTCCACATGTTGCAGCATGCAACCCGATTCCACCATATCAATATCAATTACTCAGTATGTACAGAAATTTTACAATTCAAATCACAAAACCCTTCACAATACTTAAACTTCAAACCAAAGAAAATGGGAAGCTTGTTGTTGGTTGATTTCCCAATGCACACGCAAGTGTATGTGGTCGACAAGTAATATAGGATTTTAAGTCCAGATATCGTACCCACAGGGACTTGTGATTAACTATCAACTAAACTAAACTCAAACAAATATTTAACTAAAATTAATCTAAAATAGTAAATTAAGAGATTAAAGAGACAACTAACTTAAAGACGAATTCAATGTAATTTGATATTCTAGAGTTATGGGTTGGCAAACAATCACGTTGAGTTTTCGACCTAAATCTTCGAATCAGGTTTATTGATTGATGAGGTTAATATTGCTTGTAGCCTTCTCCCCAAGTACAACTCGCCTATTCAAGCTAACCTAACGCCTATATTCCTATGGAATCAGGATTAACAAGAACGCATTAATAATTCCCGTATAATAACCAAGCAAGGCGATTAGGTATATTCCTATCCTAACCGCAAATCCGCTCCCCTGAAGGGTTAAGATCTTGCTCTACCCAATCTTATATGCAATCTAGAATTCCCTCTCCCGAGTTCAACCCTAGATTCGTAGATAGTATTCAATTGGCGATCAAACAATTAAATAATTAAGCGCAAGATTGAATAAACAAACCAATTAAGATAAAACAATAAGAATAATTCAAGCTTCAACTACAACGTTCATGTAACACCCAAAAACTCTAGAACTAATAAACTATAAAACTAAAAGAAGAGAAGAGAAGAAAAACTAAGTAGAATCCTCTTTCAACGTGGTGTGTTCCTCCGTCAAAAAATCCCCTCAATGTGATGTTTTTGGGTCTATTTATATGTTTAGGATGAACCCTAAACGTGTAAAAGACTTCTATTCCAACTTGGAAACACTTAAACCCGTCAAAACTCGGTTTCTGGACGACTGGGGACCCTGGCGTTTCAGCCCAAATGCCTGGCTAAGGTCAGGCTAGGGCTGGCGTTTTAGCCCAAACGCCTGGCTAACGCCAGGGTGGGGCTGGCGTTTCAGCCCAAACGCCTGGCTAACGCCAGGCTGGGTCAGGCTGTTTGGCTCTGTCGCCCGGCTATCGCCCGGGTGTCCCCTTTCGCGTATTTTTCGACGTATTTGCATCCGTTTAGCCCCGTTTCCATTTCCAATTCACCTACACATAAAATAAACCCCATTAGGCACATACGACGTGTATTTTTATCATTAAAGCACATAAAATGCAAGGTATATAATGCTTAAAATCATGAATTCTAGCCACGCATCACTTGTACACTATGAAACTTCACACAAGTAATACTACTCAGAGAGACCAATCCAGGATATACCATAAAAGTAGCGATAAACTAGCTTAAGCAAATAATAGGAGACAATGAAGCTACGGAACAACTAATACCTTCAACAAAGGGAAACAATGTCTAACAAGTAGCAATTAGGCATGGGAATACAAGTAAATCATGTAACAATTAAGGTAGGGAAAAAGACATTATAGGAAGAACATAAAGGAAACAAGAAAAACAGATAACTTGGCGGCTCATAATTACTCGTCATCTCACATATACGCCGCTCACATGAATTCCATACAACAAATAGGTCGAGGGTTCCTAATCCCTCAAGTTAAAGTTAAACACAACACTTACCTCGCTCCACAGGCCACTCAATACTCAATTACCGCTTTTCCTCTAGAATCCACCTCCAAAACACTCGTATCTAGCCACAATTAACTCAATAACATCAAATATTGCTAAAGGAATCGATTAGATGCATAAATTTGGATTTCTCAAACTTTCCCCCAAAAAGTTAAAATCAACCCTGGGCCCGCTTGGTCAAAACTCGAGGTTCGAACCAAAACCCATTCACCTATTCATCCGAGACCGATTATGCAATTAGTTTTGAAATCCAACCTCAACTTGAAGTCTAAATCCTAATTTCCCAAAAATTCCTAATTCTACCCAAACCCCCAATTTCTACCATGGAAATCCTAGGTTTTAGGTTAAAAATTCATGAAATGTGACGGGAATTGAAAGAAAGTGGACCAAAGTTTTGGGGAAGAAATGATCTTGAAAAATCGCCTCTAGGATTCTAGGATTTGAAAATTTGAAGAATGGGAGAAAAATCCCGTTTAAGTCTCATTTACCCAGCTGCAAATGTCGCAAATGCAACATTTGCGAAGCCCGCAAATGTGAAGGAGGCATCGCAAATGCGAACCCCTTCTCACTTTTACATTTTGCGCAAATGCAAGGTATAGTTCGCGAATGCGAACATGGAAAAGATCACAATTGCGACCATGTGATCGCTGTTGCTCCCAAAAGCACACGCAAGTATACGTGGTCGTAAAAGTAATAAAATGATAGTCGAGTGTCGAACCACAGAGACTTGTTTAAACTACCCACTAAATCACTAAAATTGTTATTTAATCCAGCCAAAATCAAAGTCCACGAATATGATTATATTATACTACGATTCTAAGTAATAAGTAAATTATTAAGTAACGAGTTGATTGTTTTGTATTCAATAGAGACAAATATTCCAGGGTTGTGATCGATTCACCTTTCATATTGTGTTCTAATTAACTCTCCCTTTCATATAATTCACTCATGGTTGCTAATTAATCGATAATTGCTCTCATAGCCTTCTCCCGGAGTACTACTCACCTATGTGAAATAGATTAACACCTATATTCCTATGAAATTAATCTATTAAGAACGTATTAAGATTACGATATTTAATTAAGCACGATGACTAGTTATATTCCTATCCTAACCACAAATCCACTCCCTGTAACGACCCGACCGGTCGTTTTGCGTTATCGGACCCCGTTTTCCCAAATGAAACTTCCCACAGTGGCTTATTGTGATTTATGACTTGCGGGAGGCGGGTGGTCCGGGATTTGAAAGTGTTTAGAGCAGTAAAGGAATACTAAGTTCCTTAAGATTGGCCTTTTTGGCCAAGTTTGACTTCGGTCAACATTTTGAGTAAACGACCTCGGAATCGAGTTTCGATGATTCCAGTAGCCTCGTATGATGATTTTGGACTTGGGCATATGTTCGGAATGGGTTTTGGAGACACGGTAGCATTTCAGCGCCCAATATCGAAATACGAGTTTTCTTAAGTTCATATTGTGGTTTGGGACGTGTTTTTGTGTTATCAAGGTCTGAACAGAATTCCGAGACCAAGAGTAGTTCCTTTATGTCATTTATGACTTGACTGCAAAATTTGGTGTCATTCCGAGTAGTATAGGTCGTTTTGGCGCATTGATATCGAATTCAAGAACTTGAAGTTCTTAAGTTTTGATTCTAGGGGTTTTGAGGTGTGATTTTGAGTTATTGCATTGTTTTGAGTGTTCCGAAGGCTCGAGCGAGTCCGTATTATGATTTGGGACTTGTTGGTATATTTGGACGGGGGCTCGGGTGCCTCTCGGACGCCAAACAAGGCCAAAAAACCAGCTGAAACAATTGCTGGTGCACCTGATCTGGTGTGACCGCAGGTGCGGTTGCGCATTCGCAGGTGTGGGACCGCTCCTGCGGTCCCAGCCTCGCAGATGTGACCCCCAGGTGGGCTGCCCAGTTCTTACAGGTACAGACTTCTGCCCGCAGGTGCGAGCCCAGGCCCTTGTCCTATTTTTCGCAGGTGCGAGCTATTGCTCGCAGGTGCGAGACTGCAGGTGCGGAACTACCGTAGGTAGTGTGTTCTTTTAAAACACGGGAAATGTTCATTTTCTCCATTTTTCTTCCACCATTGTCGACCTAGAGAGCTTGGGAAAGAGCCAATCCACCTAGCTAATGATAAGGTAAGTAAATTCTACCCTAGTATTAGTTTAATACATGAATTACTAGTTAAATTAACTACTTAATTAGTAAAAATCGAGGAATTGGGTAGTAACCAAGGGCTTTCGAGAATTTTTAGAATTACCCGTGAATTGGCTATGAAATCATACAAAAATCATATATTAACGATCTTTAGGTTATGGCTGAGTATTTCCTTCGAGAATTTTCGAAACCCGAGCATGCGGGCCCGGGGGTGGATTTTGGGATTTCTTCAAGAATGATGAATTGACTATAAGTAGGAGAATTCCATGCTTTGAGTATAATTTTATATATTTATGTAACGTTTGATTAGTTTCGAGTCCTTGGGAGATGAGTTCGTAGTTTCTGGCACATTCTTGACCCGGGAGTAGGTTCGACGCGAGGTGAGTCTCCTTTCTAACCTTGTAAGAGGGAACTGTCCCCCTAGGTGATTTAAATGGCTATGTGCTAATGTTTGCGGGGATACGTACACACAAAGTGATGAGAGTCCGTACGTAGCGACTATTATTGCTATGTCCGTGTAATCAGGCCTACACCATACCTTGTGTTTTTCCTTGAAATGAACTATATGCTTGATGAATTAATGTTACATGCGGCTTGTTTCCCTTGGATCATGAAATTTGAGAAATTTTAAAGGAATTGTTTACTAAAAAGTAATTTATGAAGAATATTATGTGGATTGTGTTTGCATGTGATCGCTTCGCAATTTACATTCCGCGAGCGTAGTGTTATTTCCCCCACTCTCGTGGGAGCGGGCCGTACGCCCCGACAAGATTGAAAGATACATTATAGTTCGGGCCGTTCGACCCTTGGCACTGCACATATATGATTATTATGATGGCTCAGGCCGGTTGTCCTTATCCTGCATGTGCATGCTAAATTGTTAATTTTTTTTTTTATGGATATTGAGTGGGAAGATATTTTAAAAAGGAAAATTGAAGTAGTAATTGTTTATTTACTTCAATATTTATTTGAATTACAGTTATATTTAATGTTTACTGTTTTATCATCCTTGTATGCCTATTACTGATATCATATCTATTTTGTTGGACCTTAGTGAGTGTCAAGTCGACCTCTCGTCACTACTTCTTCGAGGTTAGGCGGGATACTCACTGGGTACATATTTGTTTATGTACTCATGCTATGCTTCTATATTTAATTGTACAGGTTCTGAGGCTGGTGCATCTGGTTATCAGACCGGAGCTCGATTCTGATTATAGTTGGACCTGACTTCACTGTGAGCTGCTTCTCCTGACGATCCTCGACAGCACCATGGAGTTTCTTTTGCTTATTTCCCGTCTATTTATTTCAAACAGTGGGACTGTATATTATATCTTTTTTATATTCTATTAGTATGCCCGTAGGACTTATGACACTAGTTCCTGGGGCACACGTGGTAGTTATTATGGATTACGGGTCTGTATATATATTGGCTCACGCCTCCTTATGACCACTTTTCATTAAAATTAGCTAATTATCCTTTTCAATTTATGTTTTAAGCTTTAAAACTTGGTATATGTTGAAATGTTTAATCAAAAAAGAAAGAACCCTTAGTAAATTGAGTGTTGGATTGCCCGACCCCGCGGTTGGGTGCTATCACGCTCTTAGTTAGGATTTTGGGTCGTGAAAACATAGTATCAGAGCTCTAGGTTCACATAAGTCTCACGAGTCACGAGAAAACCCAGTAGAGTCTTGCGGATCGGTACAGAGACGTGTGTACTTATCTTCAGGAGGCTATAGGGTGTTAGGAAACCTCTCCTTATTTTTATTCTATCATGCGGTCGATGGTTTCTAAATCTCATTCTTCTATTCTCTCACATAATGTGAGGACGCGTGCATCTGATGTTCCGAACCCGGGAGGGGCCGCTACCCCCATTGTCCGAGGTCGTGGCAGAGGCCGGGGGAGGGCACCGGCCTGAGGTAGGGGACGAGGGCGTCCCAGAGCTATCCCAGTTGCACCACCACCAGAGGATCCGACTATAGAGGAGCAGGGTGAGGTGCCCCCAGCAGATCCTGCTCCAATGGACTTTATAACGACGCCAGGCTTCCGGGAGATCATGGGCCGTATGATGCGGTTTATGGACACTATGTCCCAGGCTGGTTTATTTCCAGCAGATCCTGCCACATCTCACACGGGAGGGGGAACCTAGACTCCTACCGCCCAGGCTGCAGGTCAGGCAGCAACATTACATCATACCCCAGTTACACTACCCGTGGGTGGGGCCCAGCCTGTAGTAGCAGCACTTGAGCCTAGACCAGCTGCGGACGGTGATCCGCATAAGTTATTAGATAGATGGACCCGATTTCACCCTCCAATATTCGGGGGTGAGCGAGGCGAGGATGCCCATGATTTTGTTGACAGGTGCTGGGACAGGCTGCGCAATATGAGGATATTAGAGTCCCATGGAGTGGACTTCACTACCTTCCAGTTAGAGGGCAGAGCTCCCAGATGGTGGAAGTCCTATATTCTCAGCAGGCCAGCAGATTCTCCTCCTATCACTTGGGAGCAGTTCACTCAGATGTTTCTAGACAAGTATATCCCACCCTTTAAGAGGGAAGAGTTGCGGTATCAGTTTGAGCAGCTGGAGCAGGGACAGATGTCAGTGACAAATTATGAGGCTAGATTTTCAGAGTTGTCTTGCCACACACTCATGATATTATCTACTGATGCCGAGAGAGTGCGGAGGTTTGTAGCGGGGCTGCACTCAGGTATTATGGCCAACATGGACCGAGAGGTGGAGATGGGGACTCCTTATCAGCTGGTGGTCGAGATAGCTAGTCGGATTGAGGTCTATCAATCGAGAGGCAGAGAGCAGGGTCAGTAGGACAAGAGAGCCAGATTTTCTGGAGATTTCAGAGGTGCCCCAGTTAGGGGCAGAGGTCAGTTCGGTAGAGGTCAGCCCAGCAGGCCTCCATATTTAGCAACCCCACAACCTCCCCGAGGTGTTCCAGTGAGGCCTCATTTCAGCGCCATGCCAGAGCGTTCCTACCGCCCTCGAGCCATTCAGAGTTCACCCAGTGGTTATTCTAGTTATCCGAGATCCCCCAGTCCCTACTTCAGTACTATTCTAGAGAGTACATATCGCTCTCCGTCCATTCAAGGTTCCTCTTCGGGGCAGCAGACTATGATACCTGGAGGTTGTTATGAATGTGGGGATCTAGGTCATATGAAGAGGCATTGTCCCAGGTTTCGGGGCAAAGCAGTGCAGTAGGGTTATTAGCCTATGGGTCCAGCACCAACCGTCAGGCCACCTAGAGGTGGGGCACAGGTCAGCAGGGGTCGTCCTAGAGGTGGAGGCCAGTCAGGGGGAGGCCAGTCAGCTCCTGTTCATTCTGGCGAGGCTCAGTCTTCCGGTGCTCCAGCTATATTCTAAGCTATTCCGGCCAGATCAGATGCAGTGGCCTCAGACGCAGTGATCACATGTATTATTTCAGTATGTGGTAGAGAGGCATCAGTGTTATTTGATCCAGGATCCACCTATTCCTATGTTTCGATCTTATTTTCTCATTTTCTGGATGTTCCTCGTGAGTCCTTGGGTTCTCCTATATATGTGTCCACTCCTGTGGGCGATTCTGTGGTGGTGGACCAAGTTTACCGGTCCTGTGTGGTTACATTCTGTGGGTTTGAGACTCAAGCGGATCTCTTATTGCTTGACATGGTTGATTTCGAGGTTATTTTAGGCATGGATTGGATATCTCCTTATCATGTCGTGCTAGATTTCCATGCCAAGACAGTTACTTTGTCCATGCACGAGTCGCCTAGGCTGGAGTTGGGAGGTTCCTCAGTTAGTGTAGCCAGTCGGGTTATTTCATTCCTGAAGACTCGACATATGGTCGAGAAGGGTTGTCTGGCCTATCTTGCTTATGTGCAGGACACCACCGCCGAGTAGTGCCAGTGGTTCGAGAGTTTGCTGGTGTATTTCCTTTAGACCTTCCGAGCATGCCTCCGGATCGTGATATTGATTTCTGCATTGATATAGCTCCAGGAACTCAGCCTATTTCCACTCCCCCGTACCCTATGGCTCCGAAGGAGTAGCTTGAGGAGTTGTTGGCTAAGGGGTTCATCAGACCGAGTGTATCTTCGTGGGGTGCTCCGGTTCTATTCGTGAAGAATAAGGATGGTCCATGCGGATGTGTATTGATTACCGTCAGTTGAACAAGGTCACCAAGAACAAGTATCCTTTGCCACGCATCGATGATTTGTTTGACCAGTTGCAGGGTGCTCGAGTGTTTTCTAAGATTGATTTGAGATCGGGATATCATCAGTTGAGGATTCGGGTCTCAGATGTTCCGAAGACTACTTTTCGTTCGAGATATGGCCATTATGAGTTCCTGGTGATGTCCTTTGGCTTGACTAATGCCCCAGCAACATTTATGAACTTGATGAACAGGGTGCTCAGACAGTATATTGATTCCTTTGTCATTGTCTTTATTGATGACATTTTGATTTACTCACGTAGCCTGGGGAAGCACGAGCATCATTTGAGAGTTGTGCTCCAGAATTTGCGAGAACATAAACTATATGCTAAGTTCTGGTTGGATTCCATGGCATTCTTGGGGCATGTGGTATCCAGAGAGGGTATCAAGGTTGATCCTCAGAAGATTGAGGCAGTTCAGAGTTGGTCGCATCCTACTTCAGCTACAGAGATCAGGATCTTTTTGGGCCTAGTAGGCTATTACCGCCGATTTGTGGAGGGGTTCTCTTCTATTGCCGCTCTATGACTAGATTGACTCAGAAGAATGCCCCATTTTTATGGTCCGACGAGTGTGAGGCGAGATTTCAGAAGCTCAAGACAGCATTGACCTCAGCACCAGTTCTGGTATTGCCTTCCGGTTCGAGGATGTATACAGTGTATTGCGATGCTTTGCGTGTTGGTTTGGGATGTGTGTTGATGCAGGAAGGGAGAGTTATTGCTTATGCTTTGCGCCAGTTGAAGGTTCATGAGAAGAATTACCCTATTCACGATTTAGAGTTGGCGGCGATTTTTCATGCTCTTAAGATTTGGAGGCACTACTTGTATGGGGTGTCGTGTGAGGTTTATACAGACCACCGCAACTTGCAGCACTTGTTTAAGAAGAGGGATCTTAATTTGAGTAGCGCAGATGGATTGAGTTGTTGAAGGATTATGATATCACCATTATTTATCATCCGGGCAAGGCAAATGTGGTAGCAGATGCCTTGAGGAGGAAGGCAGAGACTATGGGTAGCTTGGCTTATATTGCAGCAGAGGAGAGACCTATAGCCTTGGACATTCAGTCCTTGGCTAATCGCCTGGTGAGGTTAGACCTTTCAGAGCCTCGTCGAGTTTGAGCATATGTGGTTGCTCAGTCTTCGTTATTCGGAGAGATTAAGGCTCAGCAGTTTGATGATCCGTACTTGGCAGAGCTACGGGAGACGGTGGTTTAGGGTGGTGCCAAGGAGGTTACTATTGGAAAGGATGGTGTTCTGAGACTTCAGGGCCGTTTATGTGTTCCTAACCTCGATGGGCTGAGAGGGAGGATTCTAGAGGAGGCATGCAGTTCTCGGTATTCTGTTCATCCTGGTGCTACAAAGATGTATCATGATTTGAAGCAGCATTACTGGTGGAGGCGGATGAAGAAGGACATTGTGGAGTATGTGGCTAGGTGTCTTAATTTCCAGCAGGTTAAGTACGAGCACCAGAGGCCAGGAGGCCTACTTTAGCAGATGCCCATTCCAGAGTAGAAGTGGGAACGCATGTTGGGTTGACTCGGACTCTGCGGAAGGTTGACGTGGTTTGGGTCATTGTGGATAGATTGACCAAATCGGCGCATCTCATTCCAGTGGCTACTACATATACTTCTGAGAGGTTGGCACAGATCTACATTTGGGAGATAGTTCGGTTTCACGGTGTGCCGGTGTCCATTATATCAGTTCGAGGTCCTCAATTCAGTTCGCACTTCTGGAGAGCATTGCATAGTGAGATGGGTACCCAGATAGACCTCAGCATAACATTTCACCCTCAGACTGATGGCCAGTCGGAGCGTACAGTTCAGATATTAGAGGACATGCTCAGGGCATGTGTGATTGACTTCGGAGGTCAGTGGGACCAGTTCTTGCCTTTGACCGAGTGCTTACAATAATAATTATCAGTCCAACATTGAGATGGCTCCATTTGAGGCTTTGTATGGTCGGCGATGCCGTTATCCTATCGGGTGGTTTGAGCGTGGCGAGGCTAAGTTATATGGCACCGACCTGGTGATGGATGCTTTGGAGAGGGTGAAGTTGATTCAGGAGAGGCTCCGCACAGCACAGTCCAGATAGAAGAGTTACGTGGATCAGAGGGCGCATGATGTATCATTTATGGAGGGAGACAAGGTTCTGTTGAAGGTCTCGCCGATGAAGGGTATTATGAGGTTCGGGAAGAAGCGCAAGCTGAGCCCGAGGTTTATAGGTCCCTTCGAGGTGTTGAGGCGTGTTGGGGAGGTTTCTTATGAGCTAGCTTTACCTCCCAGTTTATCAGGAGTTCATCCAGTCTTTCATGTATCCATGCTCCGGTGGTACCACGCCGACTTCTCTCACGTGGTTAATTTAAGCACTATTCAGTTAGATGAGAGGTTGGGCTACAAGGAGGAGCCAGTTGCTATTATTGATAGACAAGATCGCCAGTTGAGTTCCAAGAGAGTTTCTGTGGGGAAGGTCCAGTGGAGGGGCCAACCAGTCGAGGAAGCGACCTGGGTGTCCGAGGAGGACATGCGGAGCAGATATCCGCACTTATTCAGCACTTCAAGTATGATTCTAGACCCGTTCGAGGAAGAACATTGTTTAAGAGGTGGAGGATGTAACGACCCGGCCGGTCGTTTTGCGTTATCGGACCCCGTTCCCCCAAATGAAACTTCCCATAGTGGCTTATTGTGATTTATGACTTGCTGGGGCAGATGGTCCGGGATTCGGAAGTGTTTAGAGCAGTAAAGGAACACTTAGTTCCTTAAGATTGGCCTTTTTGGCCAAGTTTGACTTCGGTCAACATTTTGGATAAACGACCTCAGAATCGAGTTTCGATGGTTCCGGTAGCCTCGTATGAGTATTTCGGACTTGGGCGTATGTTCAGAATGGGTTTTGTATGACCCGGGAGCATTTTGGCGCCCAATATCGAAATAAGAGTTTCCTTAAGTTCATATTGTGGTTTGGGACGTGTTTTTATGCTATCAAGTTCTGAACAGAATTCCGAGACCGGGAATAGTTCCGTTATGTCATTTATTACTTGCCTGCAAAATTTGGTGTCATTCCGAGTAGTATAGGTCGGATTGGTGCATTGATATCGAATTCAAGAACTTGAAGTTCTTAAGTTTTGATTTTAGGGGTTTTGAGGTGTGATTTTGAGTTTTTGCGTTGTTTTGAGTTTTTCGAAGGCTCGAGTGAGTCCGTATTATGATTTGGGACTTGTTGGTATATTTGGACAGGGGCTCGGGTGGGCCCGGGTGCCTCTCGGGCATCAAATAAGGTCAAAAAACCAGCTGAAACAGTTGCTGGTGCACCTGATCTGGTGTGACCGCAGGTGCGGGCCCTTTCCCGCAGGTGCGGACTCCTGCCCGCAGGTGCGAGCCCAGGCCCTTGTCCCATTTTCCGCAGGTGCGAGCTATTGCTCGCAGGTGCTAGACCGCAGGTGCGTTCCTTGAGCCGCAGGTGCGGAACCACCGTAGGCAGTGTGTTCTTTTAAAACACGGGAAATGTTCATTTTCTCCATTTTTCTTCCACCATTGTCGACCTAGAGAGCTTGGGAAAGAGCCAATCCACCTAGCCACTGATAAGGTAAGTAAATTCTACCCTAGTGTTAGTTTAATACATGAATTACTAGTTAAATTAACTACTTAATTAGTAAAATCAAGGAATTGAGTAGTAACCTAGGGCTTTCGAGAATTTAGAGAATTACCCGTGAATTGGCTATGAAATCATACAAAAATCATATATTAACTATCTTTAGGTTATAGGTCATATATCCGAGCATACGGGCCCGAGGGTGGATTTTGGGATTTCTTCAAGAATGATTAATTGACTAAATAAGTAGGAGAATTCCATGCTTTGAGTATAATTTGATATATTTATGTAACGTTTGATTAGTTTCTAGTCCTTGGGAGACGAGTTTAGAGTTTCGGGCGCATTCTTGACCCGAGGAGTAGGTTCGACGCAAGGTGAGTCTCCTTTCTAACATTGTAAGAGGGAACTGTCTCCCTAGGTGATTTAAATGGCTATGTGCTAATGTTTTTGGGGGCTAAGTACGCACAAAGTGACGAGAGTCCGTACGTAGCGACTATTATTGTTATGTCCGGGTAGTTAGGCCTACACCATGCCTTGTGTTTTTACTTGAAATGAGCTATATGCTTGATGAATTAATGTTGAATGCGGCTTGTTTCCCTGAGATCATGGAATTTAAGAAATAAAGGAATTGTTTACTGAAAAGTAATTTATGAAGAATATTGTGTGGATTGTGTGTGCATGTGACCGCTTCGCAATTTACATTCCGCGAGCGGAGTGTTATTTCCCCCACTCATGGGAGCGGGCCGTACGCCACAACGAGATTGAAAGACACATTATGGTTCGGGCCGTTCGACCCTCGGCAGTGCACATATATGATTATTATGATGGCTCAGGCCGGTTGTCCTTATCCTGTATGCGCATGCTAAATTGTTAATGATTTATTTTATGGATATTGAGTGGGCAGATATTTTAAAAAGGAAAAATGAAGTAGTACTTATTTATTTACTTCCAGTATTTATTTGAATTACAGTTATCTTTAATGTTTACTTTTTTATCATCCTTGTATGCCTATTACTGATATCATATCTTGTTTAATCATTTTGTTGGACCTTAGTGAGTGTCAAGTCGACCTCTCGTCACTACTTCTTCAAGGTTAGGCGGGATACTCACTGGGTACATATTTGTTTATGTACTCATGCTATGCTTCTGTACTTAATTGTGTAGGTTCTGAGGCTGGTGCATCTGGTTATCAGACTGGAGCTCGATTCTGATTATAGTTGGACCTGACTTCATGGTGAGCTGCTTCTCCTGACGATCCCTGGCAGCACCATGGAGTTTCTTTTTCTTATTTCCCGTCTATTTCTTTCAGACAGTGGGACTGTATATTATATCTTTTGTATATTCTGTTAGTATTCCTGTAGGACTTGTGACACTAGTTCCTGGAACACATGTGGTAGTTATTATGGATTAGGGGTCTGTATATATATTGGCTCACGCCTCCTTATGACCGCTTTTGATTAAAACTGGCTAATTATCCTTTTTGATTTATGTTTTAATCTTTAAAACTTGGTATATGTTGAAATGTTTTATCAAATAAGAAAGAACCCTTAGTAAATTGAGTGTTGGCTTGCCCGACCCCGCGGTTTGGCACCATCACGACCTGAGTTAGGATTTTGGGTCGTGAGACTCCCCTTAAGGGTTAAGATCGCTCTCTCTTCAATTCTTCTCTAATCTATACACGGCTTTCCCAAGCATAACATAGATAGTAAATAGAACCTAACTGCTGGCCAGACAATTAAGCAATTAAACACAGAATTGAAAAAACAACCATATATTAGTGGATTATAATCAAGGTCAAGCTAATATTAAACAACAATATTCATGGTTAAATCACAACCCCAGAACAATGGGTGTTTAGCCACTCATGATATACTCAAACAGATTCATAAGTGTTGAATTAATTGAAAATACTAGAATAAGATGAAGAAAGCTGAGAATTCTCCGCTTCCTAATGATCCTGTGTGTGTTTTTCCTCCAAAGTGGCGTCAATGCCCTCAAAAATATGTTTAGTCTTGCTTTAATACATGTTGGGTAGGTCTAAGGCCGAATTATTCGTGTCCCGGAAAAAATAAGAAAGATCTCCACCACCAATGATTCTGCCTCTAGCGCCACAGGTGGCTCAAGGCGCTGCCTGTGGCGACCAACTGCTCAAGTTTCCCGATTTCGTTCGTTTTGGCTCTAATTTTGCACGTTTAACCCCCAATTGATCTCGAATCATTCCTACACATAAAAACATTTCAAATTAATATAAATCATCACATTTAACATCCAAAATTCATGAAATATAAGAAAATTATGAGGGGATATACATAAAAATATATATACTTTAAGCTAAACATCAACACCCCACACTTAGACTCTTGCTCGTCCTCGAGTAATGGGACAATCTACTACCCTCCAACACGTACAAGGTTCACTATAAAGGAGCACTTTTTACTTTTAATCACACACTTTACCCTTGACTATTATCGATACCGGCAATCAAGCATGAACATACAAAAATCCACATTCTTCCCTTTTTTTAGACATGCCCAAGTATAAAACTTCAATCAATCACTCCAAAAACCTAATTGCAAACACCTGACCTCAAGAGTCAACTTGTAACACTAAGCCCTCTCAACTCACGCACTTACCCAAATTCATCCACAAAGACACTCGGTTACTTAGACTTCACCGGTGTACCAAAAATCATCATTCAAACATTTTTACAAACACCTTGTGGGCATAAAGTGTGAGCTTTAGAATTCAACAATGGTGGAAGATGGTGGACCTCCCAATTTTTAACGAAGTAGAGGGACTTCTAGTTTACTACTCCGTATACATAATAAGCACATAATTTTCAACAACTTCAAGCCACCCACCATAATCTTTCTTAAGAACTCCATAATGGGAAAAATTGGAGATTAGAGCTCTTGGGGGATAGGATATGCTTTGTTATCTACAAATTAAAAAACAAGAAGAAGAAGAAGAATAAGAACAAGAAGAACATACCTGTGGATTGGAGAAGGAGAATAAGAGAAAACTTGAAATATTTTTTTTTTTGAGAGGGGGAAGGAGNGAGAGAGAGAGAGAGAGAGAGAGAGAGAGAGAGAGAGAGAGAGAGAAGAGAGGTGCACTTTTTGTTTATGTTTGGGTTATGGGGTAAGTTGGGTAGGAGATGGGTTATAATGTTAGTATGAGTGGGTATTTGGGTTGGGTTAAACGGGTATGGTTTATAAAAAGAAAAAAAAGGAAAAATGATTTTTTTACTGTTTTCAGCGCCCCAGGAAGCGCTGGGCGCTGGTTCGTCGAAATTTATTTATTTATTTAAATTTATACTTCCCGATCCCCCAAGCCTTTTAAATACTCAATTACGCATCCTACACCATTATATCTATAGTTTCTACTCCTACAAAGGAAAATGTAAAATCTATCTACTCTAAAAAAAAATTCAAGAAGTTAACTAGGAAAGCAACAAAAAATTGGGTTGCCTCCCAACAAACACCTGATTTAACGTTGCGGTACGACGCAGAGTCTCGCTTTACTCATTAGCGAGTACGACTTTATTTTCTCACGATTCATGGCTCCTCCCCAATAGTGCTTGACTCTATGCCCATTCACCAAAAATTTCCTTTCACCGTGTATAGATCGCAATTCAAGTTCACCATAAGGAGTGACTCGTACCACCTCAAACTGGCCTGAACATCTCGATTTTAGCTTCTCAGGAAACAACCTCAGTCTAGAATTTAATAATAATACCTTTTGTCCTGGCTCGAATTTACGCGGCTTAATGTGCTTTTCATGCCATATTTTGGTCTTTTCTTTGTAAAGTTTAGCATTTTCGTACGAGTGAAGCCTGAACTCATCTAATTCATTCAACTGCAACCGTTTTTTCTCTCCCGCGGATTCAAGGTCCATGTTCAGCTTCTTGATTCCCTATATGCTTTATGTTCGAGTTCAACGAGCAAGTGACATGCCTTACCATAGACCAACTTGTACGGTGACGCCCCAATTGGCATTTTGTAAGATGTTCTATATACCCATAAGGCATCATCTAATTTTGTATCCCAATCCTTCCTGTTCACACTCACTGTCTTCTTTAATATTTGCTTTATTTCTCTGTTCGACACCTCTGCTTGTCCACTTGTTTGAGGGTGATATGCTGTTGCAACTCTATGACAGACCCCATATTTAGCTAGAAGGTTATTCAACAATCGATTGAAAAAGTGGGTCCCTTCATCACTAATCAAGGCACGTGGATTCCCAAACCTCAAAAAATATATTCTTCTTCACAAATGCTGCTACAACCATGGCATCATTTGTTGGCAATGCAATCGCCTCTACCCATTTTGACACATAGTCAAATGCCAGCAAAATGTACTTATTTCCTCTGGACGATGGGAATGGTCCCATAAATCTATCCCCCACACGTCAAAAATCTCCATCTCTAGGATATTATTCAAAGGCATCTCGTGCCTCCTTGTGATCGTTCCTGTCCTCTGACACCGGTCACACTTCTTAACAAATGCATGGGCGTCTATGAATAGAGTTGGCCAAAAGAACTCAGATTGTAGTACTTTCGCCGCTGTTCTATCGCCACCATGATGACCCCCATAAAGCGAAGCATGACAATCATACAACACTAATTCTACCTCTTTGTCTGGAATACATCTCCTCATCAACTGATCAATACATTGTTTGTACAAGTATGGCTCATCCCAGTAGTAGAACTTCACATCATGTAGGAACCTCTTTCTTGCCTCAGATTTAATTTCTGGCGAAAGTACCCCACTCACAAGATAATCCATATAATCAGCATACCATGGAGGAGGGTCTTGGGTTACAACATAAAGTTGTTCATCAGGAAATACTTCTTTTATTTGTCCACCCTACTCGACATGGTCATGATTTTCCAGCCTTGATAGATGGTCAGCTACCTGGTTCTCAGTGCCCTTTCGGTCTCTTATATCCATATCAAATTCCTGCAACAACAAAACCTGCGCATCAATCTAGCTTTAGATTCTTTCTTTGTAAATAGATACCTGATTGTTTCATGATGGATGTGGACTATGACTTTTGTTCCCACCAAGTATGCCCGAAATTTCTCAAAGGCCCACACAACAACTAACATTTCCTTCTCAGTGGTGGTGTAATTCAGCAGTGCATCATCAAGAGTTTTACTCGCATAGTAAATGGAATGAAACTCCTTGTCTCTCCTTTGGCCTAGCACTGCCCCAATAGCATGGTCACTAACATCACACATAAGTTCAAATGGTAGGGACCAATCTGGTGCAAAAATTATGGGGGCAGCTATCAATTTCTTTTTGTGTTCTTCAAATGCCTTCAGGAAGGCTTCATCAAACTTGAATTTGACATCTTTTTTGAGCAACCTGCACAAAGGGGTAGCAATTTTAGAAAAATCTTTGATAAAGCGCCTATAGAATCCTGCATGTCCCAAGAAACTCTGGACACCCTTCACAGAAATTGGTGGAGGTAATTTTTCAACCGCCTCCACTTTTGCCTTATCAACTTCAATGCCACTCCTAGACACTCTGTGACCCAAAACGATGCCTTCCTGCACTATAAAGTGACACTTCTCCCAATTTAAGACCAGATTTGTTTCTTCACAACACGCTAATACCATACTCAAAATTTTCAAACAATCATCATAAGATGACCCAAAGACTGAGAAGTCATCCATAAACACCTCCACGTTTTTTCCACCATATCAGTGAAAATAGCCATCATCCACCTCTGGAAGGCGGCTGGTGCATTACAAAGACCAAACGACATCCGCTTGAAGGCGAAAGTGCCATAAGGACAAGTAAACGTGGTCTTTTCCTGATCCTCTGGGCATATCACAATCTGATTGTATCCTGAGTACCCATCAAGAAAGCAATAATATTCATGTCCCGCTAACCTGTTCAACATTTGGTCAATGAAGGGGAGTGGGAAGTGGTCCTTGCGGGTTGCCTTGTTGAGCCTTTGATAGTCAATGCAAACTCTCCATCCTATAACAGTGCGAGTAGGAATTAGCTCATTTTTATCATTCTCAATCACAGTCATCCCCCCTTTTTGGGAACACATTGAACCGGGCTTACCCAGTTGTTGTCAGAAATAGGAAAGATGATACATGCATCAAGCAATATTATTTTTTTCAATTTTCTTTTCTTTTTTTAAAACCTAGACTATGTCTACTACTAATTCTAAAAGAAAAACTTAATAATACAAATTTTCTTTATACAATTACACTTCGGAAAGTAATTTTCCCACCCCACACTTATATTATGCATAGTCCTCGATGCATGATCACAGAGAAAAATATTAAACAAGGGTGAGAAATACTCTCTAAGACCCTGTCGGGCCTAGATCGGACATGATCCTCAATCTTTAGAGTCGGGACGACCCCACACTTAAGCTCAAACATGCTCCCCTAGCTTCAACCTTGGGTACTCAGACTTCCCCTACTCTGCAAAATAAAAACAACACAAGACTTGATAATAAAATAATAATAAATAAATACAAGATATACAGGCTGGGTTGCCTCCCAACAAGCGCCTTATTTATAGTCGTGGCACGACTCTGCTACTCTACTCAAGCTGGACGCTTTCTCTTCTTATTTCTCCCATGAAGTCTAGCCTTTTTGCACGCTCTCAGAGGGTCTCCTCTTTCATTTCTGGCTCTTTTCTCAATCATCTTTACACACTTAGCTTGAAACACTGCCTCCTCTAACTCAGTTTTCCCATATGGATCACTACAATTCACGTAAGGTCTCTGCTCTATCCCTTTCAATTCGACCATATTAATCATGCACAAGTCCTCATAATGTTTAGGGAGCTTAAGTGCCTTTTATACATTAAAAGTGACTTCCTCATCGTCAACTCGCATCTTTAACTTGCCTGCCCTTACATCAATAATCGCTCCACCAGTAGCTAAGAATGGCCGCCCCAAAATAATGGGCACTTCCACACTGCCTCGTAATCAAGAACAATAAAATCGGCAGGAAGAATAAATTTTCCCACTCGAACTAACACATCCTGAATAATTCCTTCTGGCATAACTAGTGACCTATCTACTAACTGTAAAGTGATTGTAGTAGGTCTAAGAACCCCCAATCCAAGTTGCTTGAACAAAGAGGATGGCATCAAATTTATACTAGCTCCTAAATCACACAGGGCTCTACCAACTTCTTGTTTTCCAAGAGACAAAGGAATTGTGAAACTCCCAGGATCCTTCAACATAGGAGCAAGTTTACTCTGAACTCTGGCACTACACTCTTCACTAAGTGCAACTGTTTCGAACTCTGTATATCTTCATTTATTTACCACAATATCTCTGAGATACCTTGCATACTTAGGCACTTCATGAAAAATTTCCACCAAAGACAAATTCACACGCACTTGGCTCAAAATATCTAAGAATTTTTTGTCATATTTTTGCTTCTGCAGTCTTTGTGGAAACAGAGGTGGTGGCCTTTTCACAATTACTGGCTCAGATCCTTTGTTCTCTTTCTCATTCTCCTCAACTGGCTTGGTAACTAATTTTTCTTCAGGACTAGCCGTATACTTCTTTTTCTTTGGAACTTCTTCTAATGCTCTCCCATTTCTCAAGGTAACCGCATTGACTTGAGCTTTAGGATTGGGCTCAGTATCACTAGGAAGAGCCCCAACTGAACTGGTATTTTGGGCACTAGCAAGTTGTCCCAGTTGGCGCTCCAAATTTCTCATTGCTGCGGCTTGGGCTTGCTGATCAGCCATTAATTTCTGATTGAGGGCTTGCTGATCAACCATAAATTTCTTCATCATTTCCTCAAGGTGGCTTGTTGGACTTGCTTGTTGTTCAGTCTGAGGTGGTCTATATTAGTGTTGAGGTGCTTGTGGTCGGTTTTGATTCTGAGCACCTTGGTTTCCACCCCAAGAGAAGTTTGGGCGGGTCCTCCAGTTGGGATTGTAAGTGTCCCCATACTAATTTGTTTGGCCTCGATTTGCATTACCCACAAAATATACAGACTCTGGATTTGGTGGGCATAGATTTCTCATGTGACCTTCTCCACATAATTCACAAAATATTTGAACTTGTTGCACTGGCTGGACTTGTTGCTTGTTAATAGCCGTGGTCATCTGATTGAATTGGTTGGTCAGTGTAGATATCTGTGCTGATAATGCCGAGACGACATCTAATTCAACAACCCCTGTAGATTTTTGCACCACGTTTCTACCCATTTATCCTTGCCAATCTGAATTGCTTTTGGAGAATTTTTTCAATAATGCATATATTTCATCAAAGTTTTTCTCCAATACTTGACCTCCAGCTGCAGCATCTAGCACAATCTTTGTTTGGGGATGGAGCCCTTCTATGAAAGTGTGAGCTAACACTTCGTTTGTCTGATTGTGATGAGGACAATCTCCGAGTAGCCCCTTGAACCTTTCCCAACCTGAGTATAAAGACTCTCCTGCTTTCTATTTGAAGGCAACTATCTCACTTCTTATCTTTACGCTTTTGCCTGAAGGGAAGAACCTTGCCAGAAATTTTCTTGCCAAATCATTCCATGATGTAATAGAATTAGCTGGTTCTGCCTTCAGCCATTTCTTTGCTTTTCCCAACAGAGAGAATGGAAAAAGTGTGAGCCTCACATAGTCTGGAGTGACCCTGTTAGTGATATAGGTATCACTAATCTCCAAGAAGTTCAGAATATGTTGCTGTGGATCCTCGTGTAGAAGACCCATAAACTGCCCATTTGCATGAAGTAGCTGGATCATGCTCTGTTTCAGCTTAAAGTACCCAGTGATTCTGGGTTTCACGATGCTGAAGGTAACATTAGCAACGCTAAGCATCGCCACCTACTGAACAACCATATGTTTCTCCTCTGCCATATTCACAGAAAATTGAACGAGTGCCTGAATATTGTTTGTAATCCCTTACTTCCCTCAACCTCCTATGAAATGTTCTCTCAGGTTCGGGGTCAAAGCTGTTGAGTCTGTCCTGGCTTTTGACCCTACGCATTCAATTAAAGTTCTTGAGATTAGAGCAATAATCAAGTAACGTTAGACTAGACGAAATAAACAATTAAAGCAAAAAACTAGAAAGTAGTCAATTTTCTAAGTCCCCGGCAACGACGCCAAAAACTTTTTGCTCCCAAACGCACACGCAAGTATACGTGATCGTACAAGTAATAAAATGATAAGTCGAGTGTCGAACTCACATAGACTTGTTTAAAGTACTCACTAAATCACTAAAATTGTTATTTAATCCAACCAAAATCAAAGTCCACGAATATGATTATATTATACTACGATTCAAAGTAATAAGTAAATTATTAAGTAACGAGTTGATTGTTTTGTATTCAATAGAGACAAATATTCCAGGGTTGTGATCGATTTATCATTCATATGGTGTTCTAATTAACTCTCCCTTTCATATAATTCACTCATGGTTGCTAATTAATCGATAATTGCTCTCATAGCCTTCTCCCGAAGTACTACTCGCCTATCCGAAATAGAATAACGCCTACATTCCTATGAAATTAATATTTTAAGAATGCATTAAGATTACGATTGTTAATTAAGCACGGTGACTAGGTATATTCCTATCCTAACCATAAATCCTCTCCCCTTAAAGGTTAAGATCGCGCTCTCTTCAATTCTTCTCTAATCTATACATGGCTTCCCGAAGCATAGCATAGATAGTAAATAGAACCTAACTGCTGGCAAGACAATTAAGCAATTAAACACAAAATTGAAGAAACAACCATATATTGGTGAATTATAATCAAGGTCAAGCTGATATTAAACAATAATATTCATGGATAAATCACAACCCCAGAACAATGGGTGTTTATCCACTTATGATGTACTCAAACAAATTCATAAGTGTTGAATAAATTGAAAATACTAGAATAAGATGAAGAAAACTGAGAATTCTCCGCTTCCTAATGATCCTGTGTGTGCTTTTCCTTCAAAGTGGCGTCAATATCCTCAAAATATGTTTAGTATTGCTTTTATATGTGTTGGGTAGGTCTAAGGCCGAATTAACTGTGTCCCGGGCAAAATAGGAAAGATCTCCGCCACCGGCGCCCTAGAAAGCGCCAGACGCCCACCAGGGCACTGCCTCTAAAAATGATTCTGCCTCCAGTGCCACAGGTGGCTCAAGGCGCTGCCTGTGGCACCCAACTGCTCAAGTTGCCCGATTTCGTTCGTTTTGGCTCTAATTTTGCACGTTTCGCCCCCAATGTCTCCCGAATCGTTCCTACACATAAAAACACTTCAAATTAATATAAATCATCACATTTAACATCCAGAATTCACGAATAAAAAGAAAAATATGAGGCGATATACATAAAAATATATATACTTTAAGCTAAACATCAATCGCAAATGCGAAGAGTACCCCTCTCCAGCTCCCATATCAATTGCGAGAAATTGTTCGTAATTGCGAACATTAGCCTCCACAGCTACTCTTCGCAAATGTGATGAGTAGGTCGCAAATGCGAAGCTTGATCTCGCAATTGCGAAATCAGAGGCCTGCAACAAGAACTGAAGCACACTAGCAAATTTTCTAAGCTCAAATCACTCCGTAGCCTATCCGATACTCACCCAAGCTCTGGGGCTCCAACCAAACATGCATACAAGTCTGAAAACATCAAACAAACTTGATCGCGTGATGAAATCGCCAAAACAACACCTAGAACTACGAATTGAACCCCAAATCACATGAAATTTTCATGAAAACTTTGAAATTCCTATTTTGACAATCGGACATCCGAATCACATCAAATCAACTATATTTTTCATCAAATTTCATGAAAAAGTCATAAATATGGTATTGGACCTATACCGGGTTCCGAAACAAAAATACGGACCCGTATCCAAAAAGTCAAACTTTGGTCAAACACTTCAATTGTATTAAGCTTTCAACTATCAAATTTTGACATAGTCCGATATCTCGAGCTAGGAACTTCCAATTTAAATTTCGAGCATACGCCCAAGTCGCAAATCACGATACGGACTCACCGCGACCGTCAAAATACGAATTCAGATATGTTTATCAAAAATATTGACCGAAGTCAACTCAAATGAAGTTTTAGGCAAAATTTCTTATTTTTATCAGTTTTTATCATAAAAGCTTGCTAGAAAAAGATGTTCGGACTGTGCACGCAAATTGAGAAGGGATAAAACATGGTGTAGGCAAATAAATTTTACTAAAATTAAATTCGTAAAATAATTTGGATTATATTTTAAATTCAAGATATATTAGTCCAAATAAATGCTACGGGCTAATATAATTGAATTAATTATATAAGTCCAATATACAAGGATTAAATAAATAAGTCTTAATCCATTGGGCTAGCCCATTTAATTGGGCTAAAGTGATGAGTTTACTTCATTAAGCCCAAGATATTATCCTCCTAGAGGTCCAGTTTGGTGCCACATATCAAATGACGTGGCACGCCAAGTCAAGCAGAAGAGCCAATAGGATCGTGCCACATGTCAAAATGACAAAGCATGCCAAGTCACATTAAAAGGCCAATTAAATCACGCCACGTGTTCAAGTGACATGTTCTGGCCAATCAAATACGACCATGTCACACTTCAATTTGATTGGTCAGAAAGAGTTTGTTCTTATCATAACTCTTCCCTCCCACAACTATAAATAGGGGTCTTCATAACCCAGAAAAGACACCAGAAGTTATAATAAGAAGCAAGAGAGAGCTTGTGGATCAAACGCCGCCAATTTCTCTACAAGTTTCAAGCTTCAAACAATTAAGTTCAAGTTCAAGAAATCAAGTTCAAGCTCAAGAATGAAGAACAAACCAAGTTCAAGCTCAAGAACGAAGAACAAATCAAGGTTCAAGGAGTACGAGTTCAAATCAAAGTTCGTGCTAGTTGAATTCAAGATCATCGTTCGTGGAAACAAATATATATTCAAGATCAAGCTCAAAGGCCCTTGGATTTATTTATTATTGAAAAGAAGAATCAGAGGATTCATAGAGATTTTACACTCAAATATTAAAAATAAAATACTACGATTGTTGCAATATTTTTCGGTCTTGATTTTATTTTCTCGACGCAAATTTATTGTCTACAAATTCTGGAACACCCAGTGGGACGATCTGTACCTATCATCTCAACTTTTCAGTCACCAAAGTTCGAGAACAACAAAATGGATTACGAGAAAATCAACTCCAGTTCAACTTCCGCCAAGGCTGCTAATTCCAGGTTCTACGCTGATGTGGAAAACATCCTCGATGTTACCTTTGGAAGCTTTGGACCAGTTACAAGGAGCAAAGCAAGATCGTTAGGACAACAAGCACCCCAAGTGCCGTCCGCATCTACCCCTATTTTCGGATCTTCATCTTCAAAAGGAGCAAGATCTTCCACAAACGCATCCGAAGGAGGAAACACTGTTGCTGAAAAGATCAAGAAGACTCTTGGTCTACTTGACCTCTCCGGATCCAAGCACTCTGATGTGCATGCAAAATCAAGATGCCCGGTGCACTCCTCTTCGCCTCTTGAGCGTATTTTTGACGTTTTTGCATCCATTTAGCTCGGCTTCCATCTCCAATTCACCTACACATGAAATAGACTCCATTATGCACATAAAAAGTGTATTTTTATCATTAGCGCACATAAAATGTAAGACATATAACGTGTTAAACCATGAATTCTAGCTACGCATCAACAACCCACACTTAAACATTTTCTCGTCCTCGAGCAATCAAATTACACTCATGAACACAACTTATTAAGCAAATCCCTTAACGCATTATACCAAGAATTTTTAAAATAGTTTAGGCACAAAGGTGTGACATTCTCGCCTCAATAGTCGACTCACACNAAGATGCACCATAGGCTTGCCCGTAGTGTACTACTCTACTAATCGAGCTCATTCAGTCTAGGATCAAGTAGGACTTTATTCGGTTGTAATGTAGGTTGCGGGACGGGTAGGATACATTTGGATATAAGAGTGACTACACCTCCATAAGCACTTTAATACATATACTATCGCATTCAACCTCAAACTTATATTAAGCTGAACTCCACCTTCACATCAATGTTATTACCCCATA
>MDKJ01360291.1:0-26799 GCA_005239525.1 Nicotiana knightiana | reverse complement strand
AACATGTAGGAGACTTCTATTCCAACCGGGAAACACTTAAACTCTTCAAAACTCGGAATTGACAGGACATCGGGACCCAGGAGTTTGGTCTCAAACGCCCCCTTAAAGCTAGGGCAGGCCTGGCGTTAGGGCCCAAATGCCCCCCTAACGCCAGGGTCAACCTGGCTTTAGGGGCCAAACGCCAGGGACAACCTGGCTTCAGGGGCCAAACGCCCGGCTAACGCCCGGGTGTTTCCTTTTCGACTCTTAAGCGTATTTTTGATGTATTTGCATCCATTTAGCTCGGTTTCCATCTCCAATGCACCTACACATAAAATAAAATCCATTATGCACATATAAAGTGTATTTTTATCAATAACGCACATAAAATGTAAGGCATATAACATGTTAAACTATGAATTCTAGCCACGCATCACAAGCCATGATGAAATTGAATGCTGATGAATATAATGTTGTAGGATCACAGAATACAGGGAACAACTATGCATTCTGCAGGAGAAAATGAGAAAACTTGGCCAACCAAAAAATATGATACTAGCTGAAAAAGAGTTAAAGTTGCAATTGGAGAAATGGCTAAGGGTGGAAGAAAGTATTCTAAAGCAAAAATCAAGAATACAATGGAACAGTGACACAAAAAAACAGGAGGTGGAAGATGAGATAATGGGATTCTACAAACAGTTATTAGGATCAACAACTGGAAAACTTCCAACTATTAATCTAGCAATAATGAGAGAAGGTCCACTAATCAACAGACAACAACAGAGGCAGTTGATAGCAGATGTATCAAAGGAGGAAATATACAAAGCACTGATGGGGATAAGTGACCGATGGTTTTAATGCAGTATTTTTCAAAAAAGCTTGGCTAGTCGTTGGGGAGAAGATTACTGAAGCAGTGTTGCAGTTCTTTTCTGAAGACAAAAAATATCAACCAATCAATTGCACTACAGTGACCTTAATTCCTAAGGTACCAAATCTAAATAGAGTCTCAGATTTCAGGCCAATTTCTTGCTGCACCATACTCTATAAGATTATCTCGAAGGTACTAAGAAACAGGTTGCAAGGCATAATGAATGATATTGTAGATGAAAGTCTATCAGCTTTTGTCCTAGGGAGATTGATCAATGACAACATAATAATGAGCCATGATCTTGTTAAAGGTTATGGCAGGAAGGGTATATCTCCTAGATGCATGTTAAAAGTGGATATGAAGAAAACATATGATTCTATTAAGCGGGACTACATGGAGCAGGTACTAAGGAACATATAAATGCCAGGAAAGTTTGTGAACTGGATTATGGTATGTATGAGAAGTGTAACATATTCCATAGTTATAAATGGACAACGTTCAGTACCTTTCAAAGCAAAAAAGGGATTAAGGCAAACTGATCCATTATCACCCTATCTATTTGTCTTGGCTGTGGAATACCTTACAATATTGTTGAAGACTTTAAAGAGGAGTCCAGATTTTAACTTCCACCCAAAATGTGCTAAGTTGAACATAGTACAACTTAGTTTTGCTGATGATTTTCTACTATTCTGCCGAGGTGATTATGTATCTGTGAAGATGCTATACCAATGTTTTCAAGAGTTCTCACAAGCCTCAGGTCTAGTTGCTAACACAGGGAAAAGTTCAATCTACTTTGGAGGAGTTAGAGATGACATTCAACAAGAGATATTAACAATGCTGGGTTTCTCAAAAGGGATCCTCCCAGTGAGATTCCTTTGAGTACTAAAAGAATGACATTGCTACAATATCAACCATTACTTGAGAAGATAGTAGGGAGAATACAGTCCTGGACTACTAAGTTCCTAACCTATGTAGGAAGAGTCCAACTTATCAAAAGCATCATGTTCTCCATCCAAGTGTATTGGTCTCAAATCTTCCTATTGCCTAAGAAGCTCATTCTATTAGTTGAAAGTATATGTAGAAAGTTCTTATGGACAGGAAATGTTGAGAGTACAAGGAAGGCACTTATAGCTTGGGATAGATTGTGTTGTCCAAGGGTAGCAGGAGATTTGAATTTGTTGGATATAGGCACATGGAACAAAGCTGCAATGTGCAAGCTACTATGGAACTTGTGCTAAAAGAAGGATAAATTATGGGTGCAATGGGTTCATGTATACTATAAAAAGTACAATCTTGGCTGGGGGACTGAACCAAAGCAGACATCTTGGGTGATTCAAAAAATCTTTAAAGCCAAGAAGTATTTTGCATAAGCAGGTTACATAGAGGATGATGTGCTTAGAATGAAGACTTTCAGTATTAAAGATGTGTACTTGAAGAATAGACGAGAATTCAGTAAAGTTTCATGGAGAAGGATCATCTGGAACAATGCTGGATTACCAAAATGGATATTCATGGGATATTTGGTTGTTCACAGAAGACTCCAAACAAGAGACAAATTGAAAAGGTGGGGATGTGTAGAAGATGACTCATGTCCATTATGCAATGCAGAAGCAGAGACCATTAATCACTTATTCTTTGTATGCCCATTCTCAAAGATAATATGGGCTGCTATGTTACGATGGCTGAAGATTGTTAGACCAGTTATGGATTGGGAACATGAGCTGCAATGGGCTGAACAACACTACCGTGGTAGGAGTGCAACTGCTGAAATGTATAGGATGATGCTGGTTGGTAGCATATACTATATTTGGCAAGAAATGAATGCTAGAGTCTTTCAAGAAGTATAGAGGACTGCTGAAACAATTACTAGAAGTTTAGCACAAGATATACACTGTAGAGGAAATGTAAAGAAATGTTTGAAAAGGAAACTGATTGAATTGAATTCTTATCCTACTGTTTAGTGAAAATATAGATAGAGATACATGGAGATTAGAGGAAAGGAAGAAGTAGCTTAGTCTGGGGCATATGTCCAGAACAAGCTATAGCAAATAAGCGTAAATATTACTTGGTAATAAAAGTTTTAGTTACCAAATATATATATAAACTTTTCCATTCGTCCCATTTCATTTGATGCAGGTATAAATTATTTTTTGGGGTTAAGTTAGACTCAAAGTCTATATAATATGGTATTAGAACACGTCTCATTTCAATTCTTGTTTCCAATATTAGGGTCCCATATTAAATTGTCCATGCTCTAAATGTTAGCTCCGAGCACGAGGTAGGTGAAGTTCCATATTGGTGCATTAAAGGATGAGCGGTCGCTTAATATGCATTGCACAATTCTTATAGCTTTTGATGTTGAGTTAGGTTCAAGGTTCATTTCACAAAGTCAAATGAGTTTTAAAATCCTAATTTTTTTTATATATTTAAAATATTTAAAATTATTAATTTTATTGGCTTATATAATATGTAAATTTTATTTTAAAAAATTAAAGATTTTGAGTTCAAATTCGCGATAAAATCTGTCAAACAAATTGGACGGAAGGAGTATGGATTTTAAAAGAGAGATTTAAAAAGGACGTGTAATTACCTTATATATAACATATATAAGAGTATTTTGTCTTCTCTTCAAATGTTTCCTTAAATTAACACTCAAGGGTAGATTTGTATAAAGCACATTTCATTTTGTTAAACCTCACATATTCGGAAGTAGATTAAATTTGTTAAAATGACTAATATTTGAATCAGAAATACTCCGTAATTAATTTGCTTAGGTTTCATAACTGGTGACTGGTAGAGGCGGGTCTATAATTTTAAGTTTACGATTCCTACAACAATCTTAAGTTAATTTACATGATAACTGAATCAATAAATTAGATTCCAAATCAAATATTCTTTTACTTTTGATATTTTTTTAATATAAATATAATATATAAAAGTTACCGAATTCATAAAAATCCATAATATTTGATCTAGATCCGACCTAGGTGATTGGTCTTATTTAAAAGATGACAACTGCCGGCGAAGTCGGCCCTTGGGAACAACTATTAAAGTTTTCTTGGCTTTTATCTGTTTTTATTTCTTTGTGGTACTAATTTATACGTCCCCAAGGAAAATGTTTGTGCTACATGATTTTCTCTTTCTATTATGAGAACTGTCTATCGAACTTGTTATATGTCACACGAAAATAATATTATCGTTGATCCAAGGCTCTATTTTCTAAGCAACTTATGCCTTTTGACCAATAAAAACTAGATAACAGTTCAAGTTCTAAATACAATGAATCATCCAATTAAATTATCTTGAAAATGGGAATGGAGTCACGGACTAGATCTTTTGTGGAAGAAAAAGCCAAGAAGACGCTGATATTTTCTTCTCAACTTGCAGCTTCTATTATCCATAGCATAAAATATTAGTCTTTACTTAAAAGTACGTGCAGGATTCTATCTCTAGGATTTCGTACAATCACGAGATGAAGATTACTGCTGTATTTGCCCGACACTATTATGACTAATCAATGATCACATGTCATTTCTTTAGTTCTTAATGTCGTCCCTGCTACATCAAATGAAATAAAAACATACATTTACAAACTGTTTAGTTCAAGTTGTTGCTAACAGCTTGTTTGGATGTTCGTTACATACCGTGTCACAATGTATTATATTGTATTATATTATGCTGTATTTTTAATAAATATAATATTTAGATAGATTATAATATTTATCATCATTTCATGATATTACACATCAACAATATGAAGAATAAATTTTCAATATTATAAAGAAAAATTATAATACGGGGTAAAATTACCATATAAAAAGTAGGATAAATGATAAAATAAATTTATTTAATAATAATAGAGGGTGAGATTGAGATAAAAAGATAAGGTAACAACGCGATTAAACCAAATCGGTCGTTGCATAAAGTGGTACATTTCGTTGTTACGTAACGACGAATTTAACGATACAATACAATAAAATTTAAATAACAATCAAAACAACATCGTATTTAAAATAACAATACCATACAATACAATACAATAAGTAAACCATCCAAACAAGCTGCAAAGAGAACTCGAATTGTGTTTAACTTCTATGTATACTCTTGAACATGGATCTAGAGCTAATTGAGGATTTGCAGAATTTGAAGTTTAAACAAAGAATTTGAAGTTTAAAGATCAAATCCAGCTGGAATATATTGAGGCCTATGTAACATGTGATCAAACTATTTCAAGTGATATTTTATCATTTTTTTAAATTCTTTACATATGCGCAACTGGCTCTTTTGATGGATATGATCATTTTCAATCTTATCAACTATTTATTACGAGGATTCATTATGAAATGGCAAGTTCTAATTTGTTATCAACCTGTCACAATCTTCTCCTCATTTATCAGGCTTGAGACAGATAATGTGAGCATACATATTATAGACGAATTTTATAAAATAATGGTTTACGACTAAATACTTATAATGAACATTGATTGATAGATAACAAATATTGATAGTTAATCTGGTATCACATATTATAATGTGTAACTTAATCGAAATCTATAACAGATAGTTTAACTCGTCAACTGTTCATGCTCAAAGTTTATATATAAGACATACTATTACATAATTAAGTACATATTACCTACTAACGTGAAAGAACTAGAGAAAAAAAAGTTACTCCAATAAGAAGTATTTGCATATATAAATTAATGACAAACATCTCCCATGTCTTTTGGTATAGGATTGGGGTGAAGTTGCACACATGTAACCAGACACATGGAGAAGTACATTTTGGCCTTTTCAAGTCTTTGAGCACAAATTTGTTTTTAATTTATGATTCATTTCTAGTGAACATGACAGTCAAATATCACATCTCTAGATCTGGTTCTGGGACAGACACTGTTTTCAACTATTAGGTGTAGATCATGAAACAGCAATTGTCCTAGCTAACCTGATAGTTGTGCAGGTATCATTTACACTACACTATACCTTAAAGAACGAAAAAGGGCAGTATGGTGTACTAAGTTCTTGCTATGTGCGAGGTTCAGAGAAGAGCCAGACCACAGGGGTCTATCGTACGCAAGCCTTTACCCTGCATATTTGCAAGATGGTGCTTCCACGGCTCGAACCCATGACTTCCTGGTCACATGGCAATAATTTTACCAGTTACGCCAAAGGTCCTCTTCTATACCTTAAAAAACAGCTTTAATAAAACAGAAGAAAGAGATAAATCCATCTCCCTCTTCTCGTAATAGTTCAGGACTCTGTTTCTCTCTCGACGCATATTAACCTAGCGTGTGCATCCATGGGGAAGAGGACTCGAATTACCATTCAGAAGGTGATCGAAGCAAGGAGACCAGTAAACAAATCTCAGCACAGACGAAGAAGGGGGAAAATCAAGGAAATCATGCAATAATGGAGGTTAATGGCAGAAATCAAAACATGAAAATGTCGATTAGTGAAGGTGAAAGTGAGCGAAATCGAGGTAAGGAAAATACGGAGAATCGAGGTTTAACAACATGTAGAGTCGAATTACCATCACCATTGGAAATTGATGAAGCAATTGCAGAAGACATCATGGAATAATAATGGTAGGAAGTAATGAAACAGTGCAAAAGTAACAAAATCAAAAAATATCGTACAGGAATGGGAGGAAGGGATACAACTACATCATTATGCAAGTAATCAATTACAAAAATCCACTGGTAGGAAATCATGGGCTGACGAGGGAGAAGAAGAATTAGAAATTAGGCTTAAGCCTTCGATTTGGAAAATTTTGACATCACTAAAGTTGCTAATGCTGGTCTCAAGTTGGAGTATGTGAATCCAAGTAAGCATGGGGAAACAACAATTTGTGAAATTGAATAGGAGGATATCACATCTGAGATCGATTACTGGCAGAATGCCATAGTCTGCTATGTGCTGGGAGCACATCCACCTTTCAATGTGATTAACCGTTACATACAAAGACAGTGGGGGAAATATGGCATCAACAAGGTTTCAATGTATAAAACATAGAATTGTGTTGGTGAGGTTTGACACAACAGTTGAAAAAAAATGAGGTGTTGCAGGGAGAGATATATCATTTTGACAACAAATTTTTTATTGTTAAGGAATGACACAAGGATATGGAATTTACTAGGGAAGAACTCTATACTGTTCCCATCTGGATGAAACTACTTGGTTTGGATTTCAAGTTGGAGTCTTAAAGGGCTTAGCAAGATTGGGAGCATGATAGGTAAGCCTCTAATGGCTGACATGAACACTGAAAATAAGACTGGGCTCAATTTTGCTAGACTCCTTATTGAGGTTGATGTTGATTCTCCCTTACCAGACAAGGTATATTTTAGGAATGAAAAAGGTTCACTTGTAGAACAGAGAATTCAGTATGACTGGAAGCCTGTACTATGCAAATATTTCCACAACTATGGTCATTCAGAGGAAGAATGTAGGAGAAAGAAGCAACCCCCCCTCCCAAAGCAACATAATGTTGTGCAAGAAGTAAAAGCAACCGATACAAACAAAGGCCAGGTAAACAACAATCAAAATTTAATAGCACTAGTAATTTAGAATGCAAGGTCAGGAGTTGAGAATGTGACACCAAAAATTATAACTGAAAGAGAAAGATGAACTCAGAAGGCTGGGTAACTCCCCGCAATACCAGGAAGTCACCTAAGGATCAAGTACAACAGGCACCAGCAGGGCACAAAACTTTCAGTGTTCTAAGAGAGGCCATTACTAGCACACAATCGAAGAATAGCCAGGTATCACATTGGGGAGGCACTGTTCTGTCTCCAATAAAAGATGGATAGCATGCTAAGCTGGAATGTTAGGGGCTTAAATGCCCCTAACAAACAAAAGGAGGTCAAACTCCTTTGTACCAAGAAAAATATTGGTATAGTAAACTTGCTAGAGACTAAGGTTAAGACAAACAATAGGGAGAAAGTAATAAATAATATGTTTGGAGGATGGTAATAGATCACAAATCTAGATCAACACTATAATGGTCAAGTGTTTATAGTATGGAGGCTTGACTACTATCAAGTCAGGCATATAAGTGGAATTGCCCACATCATTACATGTTTAGTTATTAATGTTGTTCTTCAAAATGAGTTCTATATGACAGATGTGTATGCTTTTAATACTAAGGAAGATAGGAAGAGTCTGTGGAAACTTCTAAAAAGTACTAGTGGAAGTATTAATATATCATGTCTGATTACTGGGGATTTTAACTCAGTATTTCAAGCTGATGATAGAATAGGAGGGCTCCCAGTTGGTATAGGAGAAATGGTGGATTTTCAAGCTTGTATTGATGCTTGTGAACTCATAGAGTTACCATGTGGAGGGTGTGTAGACATGTAATTTTTGACCCTCCCCGAGATTTTACACGGTATAGTGCTTAAATATTTAGTTTAGGTCTAATATCGTTATTTTAACTAGTTTTGACCTTTTTACTTTATTTTATCACAAAAATAAATATTACAAAAATATTTTCTTTTATTTAGTTAACTGATATTTTATCTAGTTATTTTTAGTTTATCTACCTTTCATAAAAGTCAAAAAATACAAAAAAAAAATAGTTCCACTTTGTTTTCAAAAATATTAGTATTTTGATAGGAATATTATTTTTGTGATGATTTTAACCTAATCCTATTTTATTTTTAGTATGATATTTGAAAAATACCAAAAATAGTTTCATATTTTACATATAATTTATTTTAATTAATTATATTAATTTTTACATTATGTAGTATATTTACCTTATATTAAAAGGGATTTAGCTAAAGTTTAGACATGTTTTAGCCCAATTTTAAGGCCCAAAGCTGAAGCTCATCTATCTTCAACCTTAATACCTAACCCTATTTCCCTATATATAAAGATGACCTAATTCCTAAATCTGAGGACTGACCTTGAGGGACACCCCCTAAGAACGGCCTCTTTCACCTTAAGCAATAGCCATCTCCCTCCCTTGAGCAAAAAGGAATTCCTGTCTACACCTACACCTCTAATCATCAGTCGTTACCCTCCTTCTCTCCAAACTTCAACAATAGAGCAGCCTTTCTTCTTCCCTTTAATACCTACAAAAAAAATTGCCAGACCCCAACTCCATTTGCTTCCACAAAAAAAAATCTCCCATAACTCCAACATCTCTCTTCCAATAAACACCACAAAAATTCCATCCAAAGCAAGATCTCAAACCACCCCAAAATCATGTAAAACTCCATTTAAACAACCTTAAAATCACCAGAAAATAGCTGCGAAAATCATTTCCAAACCACCTCATCCCCACGTCAAAAACCAGATGCAACACCCACAAAACGCATCTATTAGTGCAACCCCAAAACCCAGCTAAAAATAGTTCCGAAATCACCATTGAAGTCATCTTGAACCATGCACCATTTAAAACCCAGCAGATCTTTTTTGTTGTCCGAGTTCGAACAGGCCGGGTTCAAAGTTTGTTGTGTTGTCGAGGTTCGAGCTTTGGTCCCATAAAGTTTCTAGTTCGTCGAGGTCCTGTTTGGAGTTCTTATCTGCTTTTGAACTCCCCAGCTATAAAACTCACAAAGTCAGATTCCTTAATTCAACTCTTAATTGCATCATTATTTTGTTTTATGCACCATAAATGAATCTTTTCATATTCTAAGTTTTGAGCATTCTGTATTAATTGGCTTTGAATATTCCTTGAAGGATTTTGGCATGTTGGTTCATCTTAGTGTGATTAATTATTCATGTGACGTTATTAACTTTATGGCTAATGTGATAATTGGAATTCAAGTGAGTAAAAACTGAAAGGCAAATAACTTTAAAATTTTGGCATCTTTTGAATTTTAAGTCTTACGTATCTGTCTATTTGTTCTTGAATGGTTGAATGCTTCAATTATTTTGTTGCTTGCATATCATATACTTTATTGGGATTTGAAGAGATAAGATTACATTATTGCAAAGTTATGAATAATGGAGGTTATTCTATCAAGAAATAGGCCACTGTGCAAATTGAGTGGGTCATTGGCTATGATATAAGTTAGGACATGAGGGTTTTGGGCTTAGTCGTCGTATCATCAAGATTTAGAATAAACTGGACCATTTCTTTTACATTGGTTAATAATCGAATAACTCGCAAATCTATAGTATGCGTTAAGCGCAACTTAATCTATCATTTTGATTGTGTACATGTTCGCGTGACAAAAATTGTGATTTTCAAAATAATTCAAAGTACGCGTTCGCATGACTTTGGCCAAGTTTTCTTATTTAATTAAGCGCGACAAATTGTGTACACGTATGCGTGACATGATTTAAGCGTCAATTTTCAAAATAAAATCAAGGTACACATTCGCGTGACTTTGGCAAATAATTTTACTATTAAGGGCTATTAATTATGTACACGTATGCGCGACATGATTTTTAGCGCACTAAATAAGATGAGTACACGTACGCGTGACTCGTCTCAGGATAATTTCTTAAAAGCGTTAAAAAGTAAAATATACACAGGTCCCAAAAATGAGTAATTAGATAATTTAAGCCAAGTATGAATCATTAAGCGACCGTGCTAGAACCACGGAATTCGGGAGTGCCTAACACCTCCTCCCGGATTAAAAGAATTCTTTACCCGGTCTTCTGGTTCGCAAACTTTAAACGGAGTAAAATTTCCTCGATTTGGGATTTAAAAATAAATCGGTGACTTGGGACACCATAAATATTCCAAGTGGCGACTCTGAAAATAAATAAATAATCCCATTTCGATTATGTCACTTAAATTGGAAAAACTCCCATTATCCCACCCCTATCGGGAAAAATAAGGTGTGACGGCTCTGGTGACTGATGTGTGGCTATAATTCATGGTTTAACGCATTATGTGCCTCACATTTTGTGTGCTTTAATGGTAAAAATACACCTCATTTGAGAATAATGGAGTCTATTTCATGTGTATATGAATTGGAGATGGAAACCGAGCTAAATGGATGAATAAGCGTAAAAAATGCGCTCAAGAATCAAAAGCAGTGACAAAGCCAGGCTTTAGACATGTAAAGCCATGTGCTACCAGGATTTAGCCAGGCTTTAGACATGTAAATCCAGGTGCTACCAGGCTTTAGCAAGGCGTTAGACACATAAATCCTGGTCATACCAGGCGTTTTCCAGGCGTTAGACATGTAACGCCAGGTCCTAGATCCGGCCCAATTCGAGTTTTAAAGGCTTTAAGTGTTTCCCGGTTTGGCTAGAAGTATCCTACAGGTTTAGGGCTTGTCCCAAAACATATAAATAGACCCAAATATATAACTTTGAAGGACTTTTTCCATTGGAGACAAGAAGAGATCGTGGAACACTACTCAGAAGATCAAAATATTGATTTTTACATCCTTTATTCCTTACTCTGTAATTTAATTATGCAAGTTATTTTGGATTTGATTACTATGAGCATTAGTAGCTAATTTATTTAATCTAAGATATTGGTGGAACCCGTTGGGGAATGACGTTATTGTGATATTAATCTAGTTTTGATTGGTTGTTAATCTCTATTTGTTAAACTACGTTCTTGTTGTAGTTAATTGAATGGCCATCAATTAGTTGTGCCTATTTATTATGTATCTACTTGAGAGAGAGTGCATATTTAGGTAGTTTTTTGAACAACATCACTCCCGGAGTATATACGAGAGTCATAACCGAGGGTTTAGAGGTTGGATTAGAGATAACGGTACCTCGGGTGCAATCTAAAGTAAGCTGCAATGCAATCTAGCTAGCGTAACTTGAGAGAGTGCGTCTAGTAAATTATCATAATTACTTGAGAGAGATTTATGGTAGCTGGAATGTTCATGATTGATAGAGACAACTAATCAAACTATAGGAAGTATCCAAGAAAGAAGTTCACCAACAGGGGAAACCATAACCTTAGACCTTTATCGCATCTGTTTACATCTCAACACTAGTATCTTTTATTTTATTTAATTTCAGTCAGTCGTAGTAGTAAAATACGGAAAAAGTGTTATTCATAATCTTTCGAAACTTGATTATTGAGAATTGAGTGGTCTAACGACAATAGTTGATAGGTTAATTCCCTGAGGGATTCGACTCTGGGCTAAATACTCAGATATATTTGCAACGCCCGTTTAGTCTTTTTAAAAGACACAATTGAGCGTGATCAAATTTTGGCGCCGTTGTCGTGGAATTAACGGTGTTATCAATTGGAGTTGGAAGAAATACAAAATTCTTAGATATAGTCAATTTTCTTCAATTTTCATTTATACATTGAAATTTTAACGTTTGCTAACTTGGTTATACATGTGCATGCCTCGAAACTCATCGAGAACTGGTGAAGTATTTGAATCCTTATCAGACCCCGAGAAAGTTTTCAAGGCCCTAAACCGGGCCAACCGGAAAAGCAAACAACAACCATCAATTGAACAACTTGAACCCGACATGGAAGATCCAAACAACATGAACAAAAATGGGGATGATGTGGTAGACCCAGTTGCGCAGATAGGGGCAGAGGCTCATTTATATGACTAGGCACAACCCACGGCAGAGAATTTGGCCACTGCGATACTAGTCCCTCAAATACAGGCTGAGTCCTTCCAGATTACAAATAATATGCTGCACTTGTTGCAGAACAAGGGACTATTCTCAGGGTCATACATCGAATACCCCCAACAACATTTAAATAATTTCCTATCGATTTGCAAAACATAGAGGCAGCCAAACGTCACTCAGGAAGCAATAAAACTGTTGTTGTTTCCATTCTCAGTGACTGGAACAACCCAAACTTGGTTAAACTCACTCCCCATCAATTCCATTACCATATGGGAGGAGTTAGTTAAGCAGTTCATGAACAAATTCCATCCACCCAACAAGACAGCTCAACAAATTGATGAAGTCTTGAGCTTCAGACAGAAGCCAGTTGAAACATTGCAGGAAATATGGGAACGATTTAAGGGAATGTTGGTTATCTATCCACTCCATGGTATTCCTGAGCAGATGTTGGGGCAGCATTTTTATATGGGTCTGGCGGATACTGTAAAGGCAAATGTAGATGCTTCAGCTGGTGGAGCATTCCTGAGGAAAACATGGAGAGAAAGCCAGATCCTGCTTGATAAAATGGCGCAGAATTCGGGGTGGACAACCAGGAATGCCCTTATTACTCCTATAGTTCACTCAGTGCCCTTCGATCCATCCAATACTATTGTTGAGAATGTGGCCACCTTGATAACACAGATGAGCATACTAACTAAGAAGGTGGAGGAATCAGGGCAAAAGCAGCAGGTACATATTGTGGATACAACCAATGGGGGATTATCCACATCTTGCATTAGTCAACCATTTGGTAATCAGTGGAATGCAGAGCGTGATCACCCTCCTTACCCAGAAAACATGAATTATGTGTCAAATTATGGAGGCCAGAGACAAGGGGGACAGAACTAGGGTCAGCAAGTTCAACCGTATAGATCACCTCACCAGCAACAGAACAATGGAAACATGGGTTCCATGAGACCTCAAGGTAATGAAGCATCTTATCAGAGGCCACAAGGTTATAACAATCAGAATCAGCAACAAGCATACCACCCTCCTCAGCAATAACATGGGGGGAGGCAAGAAGATGGGTTTTCCATGCTTGAAGCGAAGATGCAACAAGTGATTGGGTCAATGACCAAAATAAGTGAGAGAGTAGATGTACATGATGCAGCTATTAAAAATAGTAAAGTGCAGTTGGGCCAGATATCTATGGGAGTGAACAATCGTCCTCTTGGGACTTTACCTGCAGATACTCAGGTAAATCCTAAGGACCAGGGCCCAAGGCAGCTGATGGCAGTGAGTCTCCGCAATGGCAGAGACTTAGACTTGGAACTGGAGATAGCTCGTGAAAGCAGGCAGGCCGAGACAATGGTACCCGTGTCGATTGAACTTGATGATTCAACAAACTTGACCAAGGTAACAGTGCAACCTACTGAAGGAGAACCCAGTGCACAGAGTGAGGCTGAAAAAGAAGTGGAGATAGCCCAGGAGTCGGTAGTTGAGGTGGTGGCTGAGAAAGAAAAGTCCCAAATCACTGGGAAAAAGAGACCGCCAGCTCCATTCCCTCAGAGGCTGGCCAAATACTAAAAGGATGAACAATACAAAAAGTTCTTGGATATGTTGAAACAGATACATGTAAACATTCCTCTAATTGATTCTCTAAAGGAGATGCCTGGCTATGCGAAGATGATGAAGGACTTGATGTCCCGAAAATTCAATTTCTAAGACTTGGCAATTGTGACTCTTACTCAGACTTGCAGTGCTGTAGTGACACGACCAATTGCAGAGAAGCTGTCTGATCCAGGGAGCTTTACAATTCCCTGCACAATTGGCAATTTTTCTTTTGCCAAAGCACTGTGTGATTTGGGGGCCAGTATTAATCTCATGCCCCTGGCCATTTACAAGAGACTGGGGATTGGTAGAGCCAGACCAACTTCTATGTTATTGTAGCTAGCTGACAAGACGGTAAGGAGACCGTCGGGCATTCTGGATGATGTACTGGTGCAAGTGGGGATGTTTGTGTTCCCTGCTGATTTTGTGCTACTAGATTATAAAGTGGATGAGGAGATTCCCATAATTTTGGGAAGGCCATTCTTGGCCACAGGAAGAGCCCTCATTGATTTTGAAACTGGGGAGCTCAAGATGAGACTAAACGATGAAGAAATCACATTCAATGTGGAAAAATCCATGGGGCTACCAAGTGAATTCGCCAATTGCTCTCTCATTGATGCTGTGGATGTGATAGTGGAGGAAGATGATATGTCCTTAACTATTGAGGACCCCCTTGTTGCATGTTTGATGAATTTGGGTGAGGTAAATGGGGAAGAACTGGCAGAATGGGTGTTAGCACTTGAAGGAAAAGGGGTCTGGTCGAGGGCTCTCGAGTTTGAGTCATTACACTTAGAGAAAAGAGAGAGCCCGCCGGCCAAGCCATCTGTTGAAGAACCACCCAAGTTGGAACTGAAGCCACTGCCACCTTATCTAGTTAATAGGAACAAAGAACCCAGGAATGATGACGTACAAGAGGTGCTAGTGGAGAAGGTCAGAGTAGAACACGAACAATCAATCAGACTAGATTTTGAGGATGTCAATGTTGTAGAAAAGATACTAGAGTTAACCAAGGACATTGATGATAAGTATTTTGTTGAATCTATTGTCATTAGTGTTGAGGATGTTGATTTCATTGGTACACACTCCAAGAATTTTTTCACATTTTGTTTGGATGATGATATGAAAATAGAGTCATCCGAACCACTTGAGGAGTCAAGGAATAAGGAACAAGATGCCTACACTCTGGAATTCTTCTTGCCAGAAAGTCGAGAATACATATCTCATCTAAAGGCCAAGAAGTGCAGATTACTACATTATTTTATTGGGCCAGTCAGATTCGTTCCACCACCCCAGGAGCATGATCATAGAGCAGAATTAAAACTTGGGGTCCAATTCATAAGTTCAAAGTGGAGGCATATAGTGATTCAAACGTTTGTCCGAAGGATCATGGAAAGCAAAACTAATGGAGAGGATGAACATGATGAAGGATGGAGAGCGTCAGAGGATGAAGACGCTGCTTGGTCAGGGAGTTTCTTGCACCTTATTTTTACTTCTTATTTTGTCTATATGTGATGCACTGAGGACATTGCATGATTTAAGTGTGGGGTGTTGTAAATATTTATTGTGGTTTGTTGTGTTTAGTGTGTTTTCTTGATTAGTAGTTTTAGCTTTTCTTTTTATTTTAGGTAGAACAAAAAAATTTAGAAATATGTGGACTCTTCCCGACGATAGATCTCCTAGACACTTTTGTTGAAGGAAGTAAGTCTAAAGAAAATACCAAAAAGATTTTTGTTTTAGATAGTGTAATAATTCTCCCTTGGTTTTTCTTTGTGCCTCGGTTCTTTTCCAGGAGTTTTTAATTGAACCAGGTGTAGGTAGGTTTTTTAATTTTTAGGAGTAGGAACCAAATGGTTGAGAAATTAATCGCAACAATATCTCGGAACTTTGTGATGCCTTGAGAATAGTCAGTACTCTGGTTGTGACGCTTAGGCTCAATTTTTGACTCTAGGATAAATACCTTAAATCGTGGATTCTTAAATTTGCTTAACTGCTTTGACTGGAGTGTCGTGATAGAACCAATCCTGAATGAGTTATGTGCCATGTCTGTGTGAGATGTTGTATGTATTCTATGCATTGAATTTGATGTCTAGAACTTGGCCTGTGTGTGTGCGAAGCGAAATAGTAGTATTGTTCAGTCTAGGAAGTGATATAGGCATTTCTTTGTTAAGCCAGATATATAAAGTTTACCCACCTAATTGTTATGTATCGTAGTTAACTCCGTTGAGCCTATAATCATGTTTCTTTGGTAACCACATTACAAGCCATACCCCTTTTTTGAATCGATCATATATTTGAACCTTGTCACCTCTCGTAAGCACTGGAAATGTGATAAAGTATGGAAAAGTTAAAGTGTGGGGTTGTAGGTTGGCTTTTGAGTGGAACAATTGAAATAAGGAGAAAGGTGCATGAAAAAAAAAGAGTTGTCAATCGAAGCCACTTGAAAAGAAAAAAGAAAAAAAGAAAAAAAAAGTATGACAATAGTATATTGTATGAAAAACAAGTATTGATGATGGTGGCTAGTGATATATGTGTGCTTAAAGAAGTATGGGGTAATATACTTTGATGTGAAGGTGGAGTTTGGTTTGACATAAGTTTGAGGTTTTAATGTTAAAGTATATGTATTAAAGTGCTTAGGGAGGTGTGGTCACTCTTATATCTAAATGTATCCTACCCGTCCCGCAGCCTACATTACAACCAAATAAAGTCCTAATTGATCCTAGACTGAATGAGCTCGATTAATAGAGTAGTACAGTACGAGCAAGCCTATGGTGCATCTTTTGTGGCATATGAATATTATTTCTGAGAGTGAGTGAATTATTTCTATCTTGAGTTTCTAAGTGTTCTTAAATTTCATTGTGTGTGGAAATAACTCTTTGATTTGGTGAGGGCACATGATTCATGAAATAAAGGTAATGTTGTTGACCTCTATGTTAGAGTAGTTAGTGAATTGTGAATAAAGCATGGTATTTGTGAGTCGATTATTGAGGCGAGGATGTCACACCTATGTTCTTAAACTATTTTAAAAATTCTCGGTATAACGTGTTAAGGGATTTGCTTAATAAGTTGTTTTCATGGGTGTAGTTTAATTGCTCGAGGATGAGGAAATGTTTAAGTGTGGGGTGTTGATGTGTGGCTATAATTCATGGTTTAACGCATTATGTGCCTTATATTTTATGTGCTTTAATGGTAAAAATACACCTCATTTGAGCATAATGGAGTCTATTTCATGTATAGATGAATTGGAGATGGAAGCCGAGCTAAATGGATGCATAAACGTCAAAAATGCGCTCAAGAATCAAAAGGAGTGACCCTGGCTTTAGACATGTAAAGCCAGGTGCTACCAGGCTTTAGACATTTAAAGCCAAGTGCTACTAGGCTTTAGCCAGGCGTTAAAGCCTGGTCATACCAGGCGTTTTCCAGGTGTTAGACATGTAACGCCAGGCCCTAGATCTGGCCCAATTCGAGTTTTAAAGGCTTTAAGTATTTCCCGGTTTGACTAGAAGTATCCTACACGTTTATGGCTTGTCCCAAAACATATAAGTAGTCTCAAACACACAACTTTGAAGGACTTTTGCCATTGGAGACAAGAGGAGATCGTGGAACACTACTCAGAAGATCAAAACATTGATTTTTACATCCTTTATTCCTTACTATGTAATTTAAGTATGCAAGTTATTTTTGATTTGATTACTATGAGCATTAGTAGCTAATTTATTTAATATAAGATTTTGGTGGAACCCGTTGGGGAATGACGTAATTGTGATATTAATCTAGTTTTGATTAGTTTTTAATCTCTATTTGTTTAACTACGTTCTTGTTGTAGTTAATTGAATGGCCATCAGTTAGCTGTGCCTATTTATTATGTATCTACTTGAGAGAGAGTGCATATTTAGGTAGTTTTTTGAAAAACATCACTCCCGGAGTATATACGAGAGTCATAACTGAGGGTTTAAAGGTTGGATTAGAGATAACGATACCTCAGATGCAATCTAAAGTGAGTTGCAATGCAATCTAGCTAGCGTAACTTAAGAGAGTGCGTCTAGTAAATTATCATAATTACTTGAGAGAGATTTATGGTAGCTGGAGTTTTCATGATTGATAGGGACAACTAATCAAACTATAGTAAGTATCCAAGAAAGAATTTCACCAACGGGGAAAACCATAACCTTAGACCTTTATCGCATCTGTTTACATCTCAACATTAGTATCTTTTAGTTTATTTAATTTTAGTCAGTCGTAGTAGCAAAAATACGGAAAAAGTGTTATTCATAATCTTTGGAAACTTGATTATTGAGAATTGAGTGGTCTAACGACAATAATTGATAGGTTAATTCCCTGAGGTTTCGATTCTAGGCTAAATACTCAGATATATTTGCAATGCCCGTTTAGTCTTTTATAACACACAATTGAGCGTGATCAGCGACTCTGCTGGGGATGTAGAACCCAGAATCTCTAGTTCAGGTTTCAAGAATTCTAACTTGTTAATATGATTTTTACTTTGCTTTATTTGTCATGACCCAAAATCCCTAAGGCCGTGATGGAGCCGGACACAAGGTCAGGCAAGCCAAACCATTAATTAATTGAAATAACCTTCCGGTTCTTAACTTTTCCGAAATCGTTACCTTTTCTTGCATTTCATAATCAAATAATAAATTTTAGTAAACTTAAATACGACAGCAAATCAATTCAGTTTAATAAAGTAAATCCCAACACATCCCCATAACCCGGTGTCACAAGTACTTGAGCAATTTCTAAGAATTTTACAAATATTACAAAGTCTGTCCGAAATACAACTGGACAAGGAAATTTAAAATGAAACAGATACAGTATGAAGGTGACTCTGTCAGCTGCGGATCGCCTCTGGAAGATGCAGCTGCCCTAAGTCTCTGAATCCTCCCTATTGCTATGAAAGTATCTGTGCAATAAAATGCACAACAGGTGCAGCATCAGTATAAAACCAACGTGTACTCAGTAAGTCCCCCGCCTAACATCAGAGAGGTAGTGACGAGAGGTCAATTTAGACTCTTACTAAGGTCCGACAATACAACATATGACAAAATATGATGAACTACAATAGACATGTAAGACAGTAAGCAACGAGTACATATCAAGTACAGAAATCCAGGTAACCACCGAGAATAAACAACAATGTACACTTTCCTCTTTCCCAAATATATGTCAAGCCAATACCAACAAAATAGTACCAAATAGTCATGCGCACACAAGGGTAAGACAACCGCCCGGAGTCATAAGATAGTCAACCTCTCTATGCACTGCCGAATGATCGATCGGCCCGTCCCAAAAGTGCATCTATCAACCTCTCTACGCACTACCGAAGGATCGATCGGCCCGTCCCAAAAGTGCGCCTCTCAATCTCTCTATGCACTGCCGAAGGATCGATCGACCCATCCCAAAAGTGCATCTCTCAATCTCTCTACGCACAGCCAAAGGATCGATCGGCACGTCCCAAAAGTGCGGCTCTCAATATAATATTCCTCTCTGTGCACTGCCGAGGGATCGACCGGCCCATCCCAAAATTGCACCTCTCAATATAATACGGCTAGCCTGCTGGGGAATCATACATGCGACTAGGGTGCTCATAGGAATATATACACAAATACAGGGTCTTCCTACTCGCGAATCACTCAAGCGACTCAGGCACCCAAAGTTACACATATCCACATAATAAATTTGTATTTTATCAAGAAAACCACTTTTCTCAGGAACATGGTAAAGTATTTCTTAAAAGAAACATGAAATATAGGTTTTGAAATCTTTGTTTTTGAAACTCATTTGTCCAATTTAGTAACACTCCATAATACAACCCAGTCTAGGTACACATATATATTCACAGAGGAAACAATTCTCTTTTTAGAAGGTTAACAATATGAACTCTAGTTGTCTTTTAAACTTTCAATCACGTTTTCGGTCATATTAGCAGTTTAATATTACAGGCAGGGTTACAGGTACACACATAAAGCATGCTAATGGGTCCTAGGCTACCCGGACATGGCATAATAGTAGCTACGCACGGACTCCCGTCACCTCGTGCGTACGTAGCCCCCGAAGATAATAACATGTACTGAATTAATTTACCTAGGGGGACGATTCCCTCTCACAAAGTTAGAAAGGTGACTTACCTGACTCCGAAATTCCAACACCGGCTTCCAAGACCTTCCGATGACTCCAACGGACGCATAACGCTCCGAAACTACCACATAAATGACAAAGCAATGAAAATTCATCCTAATACTCACAACAAATTCAGATTATATACTTTCCCAACCCTGCTCGGAGAAATGACCAAGATACCCTCGGGCCCACGTGCCCGGAATCTGAAATTCTCGAAGATGCATTCTACCCATAGCCTTACTAACTCAAATATATAATTTGTTACAATATTTATGCTCAATTCGTGGTTAAAATCCAAATTTTTCCATATTCTAGGTTTCTTCAAAGTTTCCAATTTTCCTACCAATTTCATGCTAAAAAATCCATGCAAGATCTTGTATTTGACCTTAGAACAAAGTAGGACAACTTAACTCTTGATGCTTGGTGAAATCCCCCTTGAAAGCTCTCCAAAAATCGCCTAACCCAAAGAAAAATGATAGAGAAATGGCTCAATGCGATCTTTAAAACATTTTGCCCAGGCATTTTCCGCACCTGCGGTCCTTCCTCCTCACCTGCGATCTCGCAGGTGCGACCAAATCCTCCGCACCTGCGGTTTCCCTCAATTCCAGCCAATTGCATATGCGCCTTCGCTGCCCACACCTGCGCCTTCACATGTGCAGAATTTCCATCGCACCTGCGGTTCCACGCCAAGCCAAGCCCACACTCGTACCTGCGACTCCTAGGCCGCACCTGCGGCTCCGTATCTGCGGTCAAAGCCTCGCAGGTGCGGTTGCACCAGATGACAGTAGAAACGAGCCTTCTGCAACTTCAACTTTGATCCGTTAAGCACTCGGAATCCATCCGAGGACCTCGAGACCCCGGCCAATTATACCAACCTGTCCCAAAACATGACACGGACTTGCTCGAGCCCTCAAATCACATCAAACAATGTCGGAATCACGAATCGCACTCAAATCCAAGTTCTTTAAGAACTTAGAATTTCAACCTTCTACATCCGATGCCGAAACCTATCAAATCACGTCTGGTTGACCTCAAATTTGGCGCACAAGTCATATTCAGCATTACGGACCTGCTCCAACTTCCGGAATCGCATTCCGACCTCGATATCAAAACTTCCACTTACGGCCGGATTTCCCATAAATCTTTAAATTTCTATCTTTAGCCAAATGACTCCAAAATTACCTACGGACATCAAAATTCACTTCCCATCGCGCTCCCAATTCCAGAATCACCATACAGAGCTATTCCCAGACTCAAAATCCCAAACGGACATCAATCTCACTGATATGCACTTCAAGCCCAAATTCATGAAATCCTTCTAAATGCTAACTTCCACAATATACGCCGAAACGCTCCCGGGTTATCCAAAATCCGATCCAGATATACACCCAAGTCCGAAATCATCATACGAACCTGCTAGAACCTTCAAATCCTGATTCGAAGATCGTTTACTCAAAATTCCAATCTTAGTTGATTTCTCCAACTTAACGCTTCTGAAATGAGAATTTCCTTTCCAAATCAATTCTAAACTTCCTGGAATTCAATTCCGACCACGCCCACGGGTCATAACACCTGAAACGAAGCTGCTCATGACCTCAAATGGCTGAACAACGCGCTAGAGCTCAAAACGACCGGTCGGGTCGTTACATTCTCCCCCACTTAAACCGACGTTCATCCTCGAACGTGCTAAGAACTGCTCTGGAGTTATCTGAAATCACTGTTTAACATCTCGAGCACCTGCCCGTGCTACCACAACCCCGTCGAGTACCATAGCTCGATCAAATCTGGAGATTTCTTCTGTATCCATATAATAAGCTCAGAATTCATTCAAACACTTGAAATTTCTCTAGCCAGGCCTAGTTTCAATATATATAAGCACTGCATCAACTAGCACACGATATACCAGATCATAACTGCATGCCCTTGCTGAATCGGCACCATGCGCCGCACAACTCATCATCTGACCACAATGACGCTCCCTGAACCTTAATAGCCAAGGTCTATGAACCTGATGCACCCAATGCACCTCATAACAATATACATACACCCTGCTATAATGTTGACGACACCACCACAACGGAGGAAATGTGCAAAAATTCATACTCAACTGTAGAGTTAACAAATCCTTGAATACCTCATCGCACTGATCCCTGATCCGATAATCTCGTCTCACCCAGTACGAACTGCCCAGACAACAAACCATCCCAACATGACCAACAACCTCACATGATACCACATCACCTAATAGGTCATAACTCTAACATGATAATAAGAAACAACTCAGGACGGAACTACTCAGCTCACGCAACTAATATGAGTTCTTACTAGAAAATAGGAATTAAAACATAAGAAAATAAATATAGGAACCTTACTCATCATCAAACTGTTGCGGCGTGCAACCCGATCCCAAATAACATCACCGTGGCGGCGTGCCACCCGATACCAAATAACATCACCGTGGTGGCATGCCACCCGATCCCAAATAACATCACAGTGGCGGCGTGCCACCCGGTCCAAACAACATAAAACTCACGTAAGGAAATATATATACAGAGCTAATTTACTCACTATTACAATTTACTGAATATCGATCATAAGCACGCTAAGTGCATAATACCACCATGGGGAGACTGATAAAGCCGTAGTCTACATAACTCAAGCACAACTGAGGTGCGATATATATATAGATATACACTCTAGATCTCAAGAGATATCCTGCTCACATAACATCCCCACCACGCGGGACCTCAACACATAGGAAATTATCAAGCCGTTTCACAACTCGTACGACACGACCACAATAACACATAAATTTGACAAAGACGGAAAAACACTCGCTGTTCTAATATCTTTCCATAAAAAAAGCTCCACTGAAAGGAACATGCCTGGCTCACACGGAGCCCAAAATCATATTTAAATCCATCCACAACATCGAGCCACTTCGCTCGCACCAAACTTAGCTATTAGCTTTGACTTGGTTCCACATTAACCCACTTTTTCTCATAATGCACGAGAACAACCATCATCACCGGGACTAACACCCCATAATCCATAATCAACTGAGCCGAACGCCCTCTAGGCGTAAATTCTCAATTAAGCAATATTGCACTTCTTTATACTCATTCCAGATCTGAAGTCCATCAAGTGACTACACGTCACACTTTATACAATCTTTTCGCGGCCATGCTTCCACGACCTTCCACACAAGAAAATAAGTATGCACATCCATAACACCGACAAAACTAAGGCTGCAAGACATCTCAAGAACCAATGACCGGGATACAAAGCCTCTTTCACCGAATATCAATCTAGGTGACACTGAAGATAATACCAGCTTATACTGGACTTTCGAATCACTTTGCCTTACTCTTTCGAGCTCATGACATCCTTATAAGCATCGGACCTAAATCTCGATTCTTACTCCCGGTTACATGCTGCTTCCCGCACTTAGCATACAAACATGAGGTAGCGCAAGAATTCCATCATAATTGCTGAACCACTAATACGGTAAACACTTCATCATATAGAAACCTTTTACTTAACTCAATTCAGGAGTACCACCTCAACACACGAATGAATTCTCACAATCGCCCAACATGCAAATCCTTAAGTTGTAGTCTACACCACCATAACCCTTCCGGGGTCGGCCTATACCTGACAAGCCATAGTACTCAAATTCTCCCACATAAAATTCGTTACGACGGCCGACAAGCCCCGCACACACCGGCACAAACCACATCCATAACTAAATCACATCAAAAGAACCAATCACTGCCGCAAATATGCCATTTCAACCATGGCTAATCAATCTATCTTCTTTTAATTATCATTAATTGCCTCAGGAAAAATAACAAATTCCTTCAACCCATAGCAAACCCAACCCTCACTCATCCCGAGTGACCTTGATTCACGAGACCATGCTGCCCAAATCCCGCAACCCGTCTCATAACCTTCTGATAATCTTTTCTTCAACCTGGAGTCTATTTCTCTCACTCCTCCAATATTCTCCCGCATGCTGAAACATATCATAGAACATTCCAACCGTCCTCATTTTTCTCAGAGATTACTCTTCAAAAGCTCGATTCTCGATCATACTGCTGCCTAAAATCCTTAATTGCACATTCTTTAACTTTTGAACTCACTAGGACCGCTATTGAGAGTCACCCACTCTGAATGGCCCCAAATACAATCACCTCAAGGCTCTCCTAGCACAGGAACACCTTTTTCAATGAAACACGTGACCGAGTCACTATCCTTACAACTCGCCCATGCCTTAAGCATAAATTCTGAATCTTCCAAAGCCTAACCCTGATCTGACAGGGCCAACTTTTGCACATATTCATCAAATCCCACGCACAATTACCATTTTACTCCTTTTTCCTTGGCTGGAATAACTTGCCTACACGCCGACAATCCTCAACCCCATACGAAGACAATCCTACAACCCAGCTGCAGATGGTGGGACTCCCCCACTTAACCCGAAGCTACCCATTGCACCACTCTAGACCCTGCTGAGATCCTTCCTCCTTCCAAATTCTCTTGCTAGCACTCCCTAATTACTAGAATTCTCTAGCATCATTCACACCTTCTATCTCCTATCGGATAGCCATTAGGACCCCTCACAGAACCTGCCAACCCCCGCTATTGCTAACCTATCCCCAGAAGACAACCCACCTGTAGAACTCACCCGCTGGCACCTCTCAACGACGCTGAAATGCACGCTCTCTGCGACTTCAATACCCCATCCTACGCCATGCTTCATTTACCAACTTACTAGTCCGTCCGCTCCTCATAGACACCCATTAATGCGCGACAAATATTTTCAAATTCCAAGCTGGGCTGCCGCTCCCCCACTTTGCGACTGCTCGACTTCCGCTCCTTACACCTGGCCTCCTAGAAATGGAACCACCGCCTAGCCTCATTACAGGATCATTCTTTGCCAACCACATTCTTCGATACTTCCTCTCAATACTCTGACCCCACACAACCAAAGAAACCATAGAACCGACAAGCCTAACACATTCCATTCGATCAATGACGACGACTACACGTCATAGGTGCATAGCCCGTCTTCCTTGAAGACACCAAGTCTTATTACTTTATCACTACCAACCGAGCCATTCATACTCCAAATGCCTTCCCTTTGCTGGAACAAAAGCACTGAAATCTCTAAATCAAACTCTGAGAAGACCTCCCTTCAACCATTCATCATCCCCAACGAACGGGCAAACATTCTATCATCATAACAACACCGCGCGACAATCAATTGCAAACATCATCACCACCCGAGCACAACTTAAAGGCTCCCAGAAACACAACTACTGAGCTGAAATAACACATTACCCTTTTGCAGGGCCATAACAACAACCACGACCATTTACACATGGAAGCATCTCGAATTACATTCGTAGCACCATTTCCATTCCTCAAATTCCTGATCCATAGCAAGCGCTTTGCGACCCGTAAGATTGAGTAGGAATGAACATTGGCATAAGCCTCAAAGGAATCAACTCGCACGATGAAGAATCAAGAAATCAAGTACTCCTAACAGCCCTGTAGCCTCTCGAAGATAAGTACAGACGTCTCTGTACCGATCCGCAAGACTCTACTAGACTTGCTCATGACTCGTGAGACCTACGGGAACCTAGTGTTGTGATACCACGTTGTCACGACCCAAAATCCCTAAGGTCGTGATGGCGCCGGACACAAGGTCAGGCAAGCCAAACCATTAATCAATTGAAATAACCTTCCGGTTTTTAACATTTACGAAATCGTTACCTTTTCTTGCATTTCATAATCAAATAATAAATTTTAGTAAACTTAAATACGACAGCAAATCAATTCAGTTTAATAAACTAAATCCCAACACATCCCCATAACCCGGTGTCACAAGTACATGAACAATTTCTAAGAATTTTACAAATATTACAAAGCATGTCCGAACTACAACTGGACAAGGAAATTTAAAATGAAACAGACACAATATGAAGGTGACTTTGTCATCTGCGGATCGCCTCCGGAAGATGCAGCTCGCCTAAGTCTCCGAATCCTCCATATTGCTATGAAATTACATGTGCAATAAAATGCATAGCAGGTGCAGCATGAGTACAAAACCAACGTGTACTCAGTAAGTCGCCCACCTAACCTCAGAGAGGTAGTGATGAGAGGGCAATTTTAGACTCTTACTAAGGTCCGACAATACAACATATGATAGAATATGATGAACTACAATAGACATGTAAGACAGTAAGCAACGAGTACATATCAAATACAGAAATCCAGGTAGCCACTGAGAATAAACAACAATGTACACTTTCCTCTTTACCAAATACATGTCAAGCCAATACCAACAAAATAGTACCAAATAGTCATGCGCACACAAGGGTAAGACAACCGGCCGGAGTCATAAGATGGTCAACCTCTCTATGCACTGCCGAAGGATCGATCGGCCCATCCCAAAAGTGCATCTCTCAACCTCTCTACACACTGCCGATGGATCAATCGGCCCGTCCCAAAAGTGCGCCTCTCAATCTCTCTATGCACTGCCGAAGGATCGATCGACCCATCCCAAAAGTGCATCTCTCAATCTATCTACGCACAACCAAAGGATCGATCGGCACGTCCCAAAAGTGCGGCTCTCAATATAATATTCCTCTCTGTGCACTGCCGAGGGATCGACCGGCCCATCCCAAAAGTGCACCTCTCAATATAAT